>JAHNEJ010003451.1:0-43098 GCA_022559845.1 Amorphophallus konjac | reverse complement strand
CCTCCTCCAGATCTGCTATCCTAGCCTCCTGCTGCGTAGCATGGGCAAGTGCCTCTTGTATCTCCTTTTCCTGTCAGATATACCATCTCAGATATGTGGCAAGGCACAAACAAGGAGAACTCAACACTGAAACTCTTACATGAATAGAGAGCATTCCTTCTGCCTCCGCGGCATGCTGCGTAGCCCGAGCAAGTTGCTCGTGAAGCAAATCAAGTTCTGAGGCAGGCATCCATAAGCTGGAAGAGACGCCACCTACTCCCATCACTGACGAAGCCGCATCGATCTGGGCGCGCTATAACCACATGGGATGACAATTAGCGGCCGAGCACCATCAATCTAGGGTTTTAATTAGGAGTGCGCATTGTGCATGCACCTACCGAAGCGCTCAAGGCTCCACGGGTGTCGCCCAATTGTTGCTCCGTCTCTGCCAGACGCGATCGCAAGTCCGCTATCATGGTATCACAGGCGTCCTGCAAACCGTAGGAGTCAGTATTTCCACAAAAAAGGAGAGGAGAAAAGAAGAAAAGAGGAAAGTGGAAAGTGGAGACCCACCTCCACAAGTCCCTGGGGTTGGAGCCGCTCTGCGTACATTGTCTTATACAGACGCAGATAGTCTTCACTATCCTGCACATGTAATTCCACGATTGTGCCACCTCGTTGCCAGTCTTCATACTGTTCAGGGAACCGCACACGCCAATCTATGCAAGTTGCCGGTCCCCGTGTCTTTCTCCCAACGCGAGGTGGCACAGTCGTATCCACCCATTCCTGGGCCAACCCTAGGGTCCTCATAACCAATCGTAGTCGAAGCGGTTCGATTTCATTTAGGCAGTGTATCCACAATTCTCGTCCGAATCAGGCACGACTTGTCAAAACCCACGGTTGGTCGGCATCAACCATGCATGAGTAGGGTCTCCAGTTTACCTAGGTGAGGTTGTACGTACCCGTCTAGCTAATTAGAGCCGAAACACAAAAAAAAATAATAAAAGCAAATAAAAGCAAAAAAATCCCACCATCACTGCAGGGAATTCCTGTAGCTCGCGCCTTAACACCATCAGCTGGTAGGTTACGGGCGCTGCACTCAAGATAGGCTGCCACCGCCTGGCTAACGGCACCATCGCTGGTCGCCAATGCCGAGCCCTCCCCATCGGGAGATAATAATAGCTCCACAACTACGTCGTCATATGCCGTCAATGCACCAGGTGGATTATCACAAGTAAAATATAAAAAAATCAACAAAAAAAATATACCTGGATAAACGGCGTGAACCCGCTCACTGTAATCTCGCGATCTGCCTCTTGGGACAGACCCGTAAACAAGTGCGCTAGCATGGCAGCTCCCCAGGCGTATTGTCCTACTTTTTCAAGGTCAGATAGTAGCTCTAGGAAACGACAATGGATGTCGTCTCCCTTCGAGCCCAGTATCAATCTTCCCAGGAGAAAGAGGAGAAATCTCCTCAAATCCATGTCGGATCTCTCCCAATCACCAAAATCCGTGCAATACACAGCACGACATCCCCTTTCCATCCTCTCCAAGAATTCTTCTGAGGACTCGTCGTCCCGCCGACGGGTATCAGTGAGCCCTAATGCCCCCATGATATATCTCCTCGCTACCGACCTGTTCTTCCGACCGTCTAACTCCAACCCCAGTAGCTTCTGGGCACCTTCTCGGTAGTCTGCATAGGTGACTCCAGTCACTGCCTCGCCATCCACCTTGAGACTTGTGATTCGGACCACATCTTCTAGACTGGGCACCATGTGCCCCCACGGCATCAAGAATACCCGACTCGCTGGGTCCCACCTTTCGCACAAGGCTTGGATGAGGACCGGGTCGAGCTTGATCGGCTCAATCCGGAGAAAGGCGCCGAATCCCATCACGTCTAGCCTGGCCTTCTGAAAATCCGGGAGACCCCTGTATGCTGTCACTACTAATTCCCATGGAACATGCGATTTCATCATACTCTGCGCATGCACGGGGAATGGAGAAGAGCTTTGTCAAAAAAAAGGGGGGAGAAGAAGGGAAGAAAGAAAGAAAGGAGGAATTAGAAAAGAAGAGGGGAGAAAGCTCAACTTACGAGTTGCGACTGGGTCCTCCCGCTAAACTACCCTTCGAGGTCTGAGAATTTCCTGGAACTGCTGCCACTGGATCTGCTTCTCTTTGAGGAGTGGGAAGATTCGCCCTCCATCCGGAATTCTGAGCTCCTCCGGGCACTCTTCGAGTTGGCCCCCGATGTCCCTGGGAGGACGAAAGAGGTAGAAATTTATAGCAATAGGAGAAGTGCGGGTCAAGATTGCCTCCAACGATAGCCCCCACAATAGGGCGTCTCCCCTGCAGTCTCACGAGTCAGTTCACCACCTGCATAAGGTGATGGATCGGACGGTGTAAAAATGATGACCTGCTCCCGGTGGCACCCTGTCGTAACGTGGAGGCCATCCGCAAAGTTTGAAAAAATCATCCGGGAGAAGAAGCCTAAGCTGTCATCATTGACCTTGACGACAAGTTCTCGTGAAGGAATAGTCGCAGCAAGATGCCATCCTCCGCCTAGGGCAGGATGTCGGCAGGCACATCACATGAGAACAGTACAAGGAAGCGTGGGGAAGAAGGAACGTACAAGAGAACAAACAAGCAATAGAAAATCAAACCATTCATAAGTCTACATGAGCCATCACAAATATCACAATAACAGAGAGGAGGTTGGTCCACTCTCGATATCATCCTCATGCTCATCCCTCTAGGCGTCCCTCTCCTCTTCCCCGAGGTGAGGATCCCTCGGAAGCATCCTGGCCCCACGCGCGGCGCTCGCCTCGCCTCGTGGCGCCTGCTCCGCAGCAGTGGCTCGCTGCTCCTCCTCTGGCGTGGCAAGGAAGCCACCAGCAGAAAAACGTCCGGACCGGTGAAATAGCGCTCCGAGCTCTCGTGCTCTCTCATAGCGTGCCTCCATCGCTCCTAATCTTTGCGCCGTGACCTGAAGGCCCAGCTGGAGCTCCCTCACTTGGGCCTCCAATGCCTTCCTCTCGGCCTGGTCTCGCTGTCGCTCGGCCCTTCCCGCCTCTCTCTCTCTCTCCGCCTCCCTCCTCGTCGCCTGGAGAAGAACCCGTAGCTCCAGAATATCAGGAGAGGGCCTCCCCTCACCTCGGCGCTGCAACTCTGCCACGGCTGCGGCCCAAGCATCATGCTCCTCCTCAGCATGGACCGCGCGGGCCACCACATCAGCAAGCTGCTCCTGGAGGGAAGCGATCTCCAGAAAAAGAGCCTGAGGGTTGGGAGATGATCCCCCAGCCATCCCTACCATCGTTCCCTGCTGAGCACGCACAAATAGAAAGATAACAGCTGTTAAATTCTATAATTTCATGGCGAAAATAAAATTTTGGGGCCCAACCGTTACCTCTGTCCGTCTCCTAGGCTGAAGAGCTCCCACAAGGTCTCCCCCTCGCTGCTGTAAGAGGCCGCCGCTACACTGCACTGGCACGCCACCTTGTTGACTGGGAGTGCGCCGGTCCTCGAGTTTCCCCTTGCCGCGACTCCCCTTCCTGACGCGGCCCGGCGCATCCGCACTCGCCCACTCGTCAGCCAAGCCTGGGATTCTCGTCGGGCCCTGCATCAAAGTTCCCCGTCAGGTAACAAGAACGCGTCCCCTGTCAAGGACGCGCCCATCATGTGAATGCCGCCATCACCAAACCCCTTCAACTCCCACACCACTCGCGCCAAACTCAAAACAAGTCATAGAGGGAGAAATCGAGGCACTTACCGAGCCGCGTTCGCCTCCTTCCGCGCCATCGGGCCCCGCGGGTCCCACGAGTGCTCTGAAAGGCCCCTCCACTTCCATGGATGCCTCACCGTGCTCGGGCACATCCCTCCTCGGGCGAGGAGTCCCTCGTCCCTCTTTCCCTTTACCATGATCTGGCCCACCGAACTCCATCGGTCGGAGAAGAAAGAAGACGAAGATAGGCCAGCGAATCTCGGCGGGGGGCGGATTCGTTTGCGGGCAACGCACGGGGAAGAAAGGATGCCTCGCGCTTTAAATTTGGATTCGAAAGTTGAGACGCGTCCTCGCGCATGGACGTGCCCAAAAGGGGAAGAAGAGAAACAGGATCCCTCTGTGCAGAACGCAATTCCCCCGCCTTTTAAGGCAAGGTCTCGTGGAGCGTGTCCCGAAACGACCTAGTGCAGGAGAAGAGGTGTGGGAAAGGAGAAGTGCACATGCAACAAAGAAATCATGCCAATTCATATAATAGCCAAATAGTACATCATACACTAAGGAAGGTGGGGAGTACAAGCAACTCTCTAACTCTCGCTACCACCCTCCTGATCATCCCTCTGCTCCCCCCTCTGGCGGGTGTCCCTAGGGGGCCTCCGCGAACCCTGAGAGGCGGTGCTCGCCTCGCCCTGTGGTGCCACACCCGCCTCAAAGGTGCAGCGACGTTCCTCAGCTGAGGAAACCAGGAAGCTACCCAGGGAGAGGGAACCAGACTGACGAAGTCGTGCACCGCGCTCCCTCGCCCTCTGATATCGCTCCTCACTATCCCGAAGCCTCCCCTCCGCTGTGCTAAGGTTCACTCGAAGCTCCATCATCTGGGCCTCCAGGGCCCTCCTCTCCTCCCAGTCTCGCTGACGCTCAGCCCTCCTCTCCTCCCTCTCTCTCTCCCTGTCCTCCCTCTCTCTCTCTCGCTCTCGCATCGCCTCTCTCCTCGATAGCTCGAGGGCAATCCGCAGCTCTAGCACGTCATGAGGAAGCTCCTCGGCCTCACGTCGTCGCTCCTCCTCGAGCTCTGCTATCCGCGCATCACGCTCTGCCACCCAAGCGTCGCGGGCATCATGCTCCTGCTCAGCATGAACCGCACGGGCCAGGGCATCCCGAATCTCAGCCACCTGCCAAATGCCATATACCCCGTAAGGGAACAGTGGAGGAAGGAAAAGCAGCTGAAGGGAAAGTCGGGGTCAAACCAAGTACTCACTCGAGCCTCGCGGTCACGCTCGGCCTCCTCAGCTCGGGCCACCGCGTACGCCAGCTGCTCCTAAAGGGCAGAAACCTCTGGAGGAGGGCCCCATGAACTGGGACCCGCTCCACCTGTCGCCCCTGCCGCTGCAGCCTGGTGGGCCCGCTGAAACACAGGACAAAACGAAGGTCAGAGGCTAAGCATCGAAATCCAGGTTACAAAAAAAATGCATCGCATGAACGCACCAGGATCTCCAGCTCCTGTCGGATGGCTGCCAATTGCCGCCTGGAGTCTGCCAGCTGGGTCCTCAGCTCGGCAATCATGTTGTCACGAGTATCCTGCATTGCACTTAAGTTAGTATCACATATGCATACATATAGAAAAGGAAAACATTTCCATTTCACACCCACCCCTGCCATACCACCAATGGAGAGGCGGTCCCCGTACGTAGCTCGATATCGTCTCATGTACTCAGTGCTGTCCGGCACGTGGGACACCACTAGGACACCGCCCTGCTGCCAGTCCTGGTACTGTGCTGGGAAGCGCGTACGTCAGTCCACAATCTTCGCTTTCCCCTTGGTCTTCCGCCCGATGCGAGCCGGCTCATCTACATCAACCCACTCCTGGGCTAGCCCCAACGTCCTCATCGCAAGCCTGAGCCGCAGCGGCTCGATCTCGTTCAGGCAATGGACCCACACGTCCCGCCCGAAACGAGGAAAACTCGCTACAACCCAGGGCTGGCCAGCATCGCCCATGCCCAGGTAAGGCCTCCATACCACCTGCATCACCACACATGCATCACGTTAGGTCACATCCATAAGAACGAAAAAAAATCATACGCATCATACCATGGCCTCGGGGTACTCGCTCAACTCCCGACGAAGCGACGCCAGCTGATAGCTGTGGGGTGCCGCAACCACGATCGGCCTCCATCGTCGCGCTAGAGGAAGGGCTCTCCTGTTCCCATGCCTGGCCCTCCCCATCGGGAAGTAGTAATAGCTCCACACCTGCATCCATCATACATCATTAGTACGAATAATCGCATATGTAACTACGATAGAATGCACAAATAAAATGTTTACCTGGAGAAAAGGTGCGAAGCCGCTGACTGTCGTCTCCTTCTCCGAAGTCTGGGAGAGATCGGCGATCAAATGAGCAAGCAGGGCTGCTCCCCACGCATAGTGCCCTACCCTATCCAGGTCCACCAGGATCTCGAGGAAGCGGCAGTGGATGCCATCCCCCTTCGTCCCCAATAGAAGCCGGCCTAGGAAGAAAAAGAGGAACCTCCGGAGGTCTAGATCCACCAGCTCCCGCTCGCTCGGGTCCTGGGTAAAAGCTGCACGGGCGTCTCTCTCCAGTCGTGCCAGAAACTCCGCTCCAGTCTCGCTAACCCGCTGGCGTGGGTCACCGAACCCAAGCGCCTCCATGATCTCCACTCGACCGACTACCCTGCTGTCTCTATCAGTCACACTCGTCTCCAACCACAGCAGGTCCAGGGCACTCTCTCTGTAGTCAGGGTAGGTGACCCCGCTCACTGCCCCGCCGTCCACTCGTAGCCCGGTGATCCGAGCCACGTCCTCTAGTGTCGGCACCATGTGCCGTCAGGGCATCAGAAATGCCCGGCTCGGCGCGTGCCACCGCTCCCGCAACGCCTGGATAAGAGGAAGGTCGAGCCGGAAGGGCTCGATCCTGAGAAAGGGTCCAAAACCCATGGCGTCTACACGCGCCCTCTGGAAGTCGGGCAAGTCCCCGGTACGCAGCCACCACTAGAGACCAGCTGATCCGGCTCTTCATCACCCCCTGCACACCACAAAACAAACAACACATCAGAATCATGATAAACAAATAACAATGTACATAATATTTATTTTATTTATCTATATACATATATATACTTTTTTAGAGGCGTCCAGCCTCGTGGACGCCTCCCTCTTTTTTTATTTTTTTCCTATTTTTAACACAAAAGACAAAAAATGATAAGTAAATAAATAATAATATATATTATTTTGGAGGCGTCCAATGCCCTGGACGCCTCCTTATTTTTTAATTTTAGTTTATTTACATAATAACCCAAAATAAATAAATAAATAAATAAATGAAAAAAGAAGATGTGGAGGCGTCCAGGTCCCTGGACGCCTCCTTCCCCCACTCCCCGGTCTTCTCCATACAGCCTCTCGTCCGCCCATTTAGCCTAAGAAACCAACAAACTGAAGTTCTGAGGGGCTTACCGGATCGTGCTCGTCCTCCCCCACGTCGCCAGCACCCGCAGGGCCCTCCACGGCCAGGATAGGTGCCTCCGCAACGATCTCCTCCTCCACGGCAATCTCCTCCGCCTCGGTAGCCTCCTCGGCATGATCTCTCCACCCCCTCGAATGACGAGCTCGTCGTTTCCGCCTCCCCCCATCCTGGCTCGGGCCTCCTTGCTCCATTGGGACTGGGAATGGGTTTTCTGGAATGGCCGGATCGTCAGAATGAACAGTGTAAGTGAGCAGGGGGGTGAGGCCCCCCCCTATATATAGAATCAACTTCCTTTGGGGTGTCCAGGCGCCTGGACGCCCCCACCTTTTTTATTTTTTTCAAAAGAATTCAAATTTTAGGGGCGTCCAGGCGCCTGGACGCCCCCAAGATAAAAACAAAAAAAATTTTAATAAAAAAACTTAGGGGCGTCCAGGCCCCTGGACGCCTCCAAAATTAAAACAAAAAAATTCGAAATAAAAGAACTTAGGGGCGTCCAGGCCCCTGGACGCCCCCATAATAAAATTTTTGAAAAAAAATAATAATAATAACCAAAAATACAAAAAAAGAGAGATGAGTGTACAATCCAAGCAAAAGCACAAAATAAAAACAAAAACACAAAGAAAAATGAAAATCACAAAAATAATAATTAGGGGAACAGGGGTCCAAAACATCCAAAAGCCACACTTTATTCCATGAGAAAGCCGCATGAGCTAGATCAGGGGCTTAGGCGCCTTAGGCCTTAACTTCCCCAGTTCGGTTACATAAGCCCTCCAAAGCTCGCATTTCTCCCCCACATGCGCTAAGGCTTTTCCCGCAACGCTCATCTTCCAAGGCGCTTTAATAGCCTTCGCTTCCTTCGCGTCCGCTTCCGTGCCTAACTCCCTCTTCTTCAAAGGAACGATCCCGGTCAGTGATGAGAACGAGTGGCGTGGAAGGCCGATCTGGAGGCAGCACCGATGCGCGTTGTAAAGGACGAACTCGGTCGCGCCGATTAGTTGGAGCTCAGCTCTGGGAGAAGGCCTCATGAGAAGTTCAAGAGAGAGGAGACATGCCGGAGCACAAGTGAAGAGAGTTTGTGCCATGATTCGAGAGTGAGACCGCCAGTCTTCACGCCTCTTCAGCCATGGAACTCGGTTCGCCACGGTGCCACCGAAGCCTAATACGTCGGCTATGTGATAAAGGGGGCTTTGTTGAAAGAGCTTCGAACCGGTCGGCATCCCCTCACGGTGGTCGAACTTGAAGTGCAAGTCAATCCAGCAGTTCAAAACAAGCGCGCAACCATAAGGAGGCTTACCCATGCTCGAGGTAGTAAGGCCGCTGTAAAGATAGGCAAGGACGGCTGGCCCCACCCTCTTGCCGCTCCAAAACCCGTGGATAGCATTCAGTTGGTCCTCCTCCATTATGTTGTCGGCATAAGGAAACAGAAGAGCCCCCGCCAGACAGATGGTAAAACCTTTCATGACTCCTTCCAAGTGTTCATCATCTGGTGAGCCTTTCAAGGCATCCATGACCCATACCGCGAGCCTTCGCAAGTCGATTCCCTTTTGAGTGCGGACCTTTCTGACTGCGTCAGGCAGCATGAAGCTTCCAAGGACGCTCTCGGAAGTCACCTTTGTCAACATCCGCATCGGCTTCGTCTTCCCATCACTCTTGAATTTCTTCAGTCCAAGCAGAAGCTCCACCTCCTCGAGGAGAATGGTCACCTCGAACGTGGGGAAGATGAAAGTGTGGGTCTGGGGATGCCAGATCTCCACTAATGCGCCCATAGCTGCCCAGTCCATGCGGATTCTTTCGTAGTGCTTGGCATGAATAAGGAGCCCCTGAAGATGCCACTTCGAGAGTATAGCCCTCATGCCAATGGAGATGTTAGAAGTTAGCTCTGAGAGCCATGGCAGTTTTGAAAACTTCCTCGGGCCAGGAAAGAGCGGATACGGCTGGAAAGAAAAAAAAGAAAGGAGGGAAAGTGAGAAGAGAGTTCATGCAGTAAAATTTGAAATAAATCAATTTACCATATGTGACTGGATCGCCCCACTCAAATGACCCTCGAGGTCGGAAAGTCGCCTGATCTCACTACTAGGCCTGCCCCTCTTCATGACGCGGGAAGACTCTCCTTCCATCCCGAAGTCCCTAGACCCTCCTCTTCTCCTCCTCTTGAATTTTCAAAATCCCCCTTTGGTGCATTTGAATAAACTAGCCTATGGGGTGGTACTTATAGGAAATGGGAGGTGCTACGAGACGGGACGTCTCACATGTGTGGTTAAGTCATGTTTTGTCCTTGTACTGTGGTACGATTCTGTGATATTTCTGTGCTTTCTGATGTATTTAATCTATGATGGTCTGTGCAGGTTTTGCCAACGGACGCTTTTCACGCTATCCTGTACACCATCCTTTAATGTTTGGTCCTCCGTGTCGTGCATCGTACTATACGATATTTACGCTATTAGAACATGTCAAGGACCTTGCGACCTGAACAAATCTTGGATTTGAGTTCCCATTTAACAAAAACAGTGATGATTCCAGAAGAATTTGGGTTGCATGGATAGGCCGTTAGCTGGTGATAGCGTGGGGACGACAGTTCCATTCGGTGAGTTGGTGCGTGGACAAACGGGCCCCGGCTCAGTATCGGCTCACCGAACTGGTATCCTGACCCATTCTTAACGAGTTGATAATATTATCCTTGACTATTTTCTATTTTAGTTTGTTTTAATTTTTCTTTAAACCCAGCATGCATTCATATAGGACTTTGAGTCTATTGCGGAAAATCACTAAAGTAATTCGATTGCGAAGGTCGCTGTGCTTAAATTCTGATAATATGAGATATTCCATTCCGAATGAAGTACTAAGTTTTCTTGAGACAGCCCCACGCTGTTCTTCCAAAGGAGACCCTTGTTTGGATTGATCCTCAAATATTCCTTTACTTTTTGCTCCGTTTGACCCATCTTGGCCGCAGCACTTCCACATTGGCTGGTAACCGCTCCCCAAGGTGAAATCTGCAGGTTTACGACCCAGGTACTTCCACACAGAGAAGTTGGTCCCCTTTTTTTCTACTCGTGCCTGAGCGCACATCTTCTCCTTCCTTGTTTGATTTCCGTCCAAACAATTGTTGAATTCGAAAGAGCTTCTCCCAGGTCGTCTCGTTGAAAACTCTAAAAACATTCCAAAAATCGTAATGTTGAAAGCGTGTCTCATCACACCTTGGCATCTACTTTTCAGTCTATTCTCACTCCATTCCATTCCACTTCAATGCCATTCCACTACGTGTCACTCCCTTGCAAAGCAGACGCCAAGGCGGGGCAGCTGTAGACACGCCATTGTTAACATTACAGTGAGTAAATCTCATATTACACTATGATACCCCAAGGCGGACTTCACTTTTTTTATTACTCTGGTGATTTCCTATTTTTCTGAATTTTTTCACATTTTTTTGAATTTTTCCGTGAAAAATCTTGGAGGTGTCCAGGAGACTGGACGCCTCCAAAAATTCATATATATAAAAATAATAAAAATAATAGGAAAATCATGGAGGCGTCCAGGCGCCTGGACGCCTCCATAAATAAAAATAATAAAAATTAGAAAAAAAATCATAGAGGCGTCCAGGCCCCTGGACGCCTCCATAAAAATGACAAAAAATGAAAAAAATAATAAAAATAATAATAATAAATAAAAATATTTTGAAAGCGTCCAGGAGGCTGGACGCCCCCATGATTTGGCTCGCAGGCGTCCCTGGCCGCTGCCCGACCGTTGCTCGGCCTGTCGTTTGAAAAAAATCCAAATTATGGAGGCGTCCTGGCCCCTGGACGCCTCCATCATACAGCTCACGGGCGTCCCTGACCACCGACTGACCGTTGCTCAGTCTGTCGTTTGAAAAGAATCCAAATCATGGAAGCGTCCAGGCCCCTGGACGCCTCCATCATCCAGCTCACGGACGTCCCTGACCACTGCCCGACCGTTGCTCGATTTGTCGTGTGACAAGAATCCAATTTATGGAGGCGTCCAGGGGCTCCAATTTATGGAGGCGTCCAGGCCCCTGGACGCCTCCATCAATCAACTCACGGGCGACCCCCGGCCACTGCCCGACCGTTGCTCGGCCTGTCGTTTGAAAAGAATCCAAATCATGGAAGCGTCCAGCCCCCTGGACGCCTCCATCACCCAGGTCACGGGTGCCCCTGGCCACTGACTATCCGTCAGCCGGTCGGATTGTCGTTTGAAAAGGATCCAAGTAATGGAGGCGTCCAGGCCCCTGGACGCCTCCATCTTCCAGAACTCTATAAATAGGGGCCTACCCCCCCCTCGGTTCGGGGTCGAAAAAAAGAGCGCCGGGAGGCTGTCGGATTCCATTCCTAACCCGTGGGTGTTTTGCAGGTGAGGTTCTGCCGGATTCCTGGGTGCCCGTGCTCGCAGGAGAAAGGCCGTCTTCGCCCGTCGCGCTCCCACGTCATCCCTACGCTACCGAGGCTCCGCCGGATCTCGCCATCGGCCATCCAATAAGCCATTCTCCTCTCTTTTTCCTTAGATATCTTGCATTCATCATATCGCATTTTTCACCCCCTTTTGGGGGAGTCTCTTCCTATTCCTACGTTGGTATAATCACCATCCATCATAAGCATTTTCCTCCTACTCGTGTCCGAGAGGGGTTTAAAAGACAACACCAACCAGGTGTGTGTCCGGCCGTCATTTCGTTACTTGCATCGCTAGAATTGATTGCTGCACCTTCGTCTTTCTGATCCACTTGTTATTTGCTTGTCGTTGTTTTGCAAGGGTACTCAAGGAAAGCCCTCCCCGTCGGCCGGCCGAAGGGGGAGGAAGAAGCAACCCACCATTTCCCGCTCTCGATGATTCACAGTTTCGTGCCTCGTGCCAGGTACACGCGATCATTTCTTTTCATTGAGGTAACCCCTCTGGCGATCACATCCCTTTGGCATCCTACGTATGCTCTTTTCTCTGTTGACATGTTGCATGACCCCTTCCCCTATTAGCTTTTAGTTATTGCGAGTTTGTAGCCCGTCGCTCGCGTTTCTCGCTCCCTTTTGAGTGGAACTCCATTCGGCAGTCCACACCGACGTCACAGTACGTTTCCTTTCCTGTAGACTGTACTTTAATTTGGACTGTACTCGGTTAGCTCTGTAGTTAATTTGTTAATTGAAAATGTAATTTTATTTTTCTTAATTTAACAATCATGTTCATAAGTATATAGTTGTTTACTGCACTTATTTTAAATTTCAATGTATCTCCACATACCTTTCTAACCCTTCCGAACTTTCCCGCTCGTGGATGGCCTCTCAGGATCCAAGTGGTATCGGGTTTACCCGGTATCCGGGTTCTGAGTCGTTACATCGTGAGCCCAGTGAGTTGCGATAACTATTTTGCCATCATGCGGTTCACAACTAATAAGTGGATCGAAAGGAAAGACTGATTGAATTGGATGAATTGAGAAAGGAAATTTCAGAAAGGAAACATATGGACCAACTAGACCGAGGAACTAGCTTAGAGAAGACTTTCAAATTCAAAGTGGACGAAGATCTATTATTCAGGAGTTGAGTGTAATGACCATTGCCAGAGAGAGACCTTTGACGGATCATGAGTCGTGAATACTCAAAACGGCATGATGCATGTTGGGTTGCAGGAAAAATAATAATCAAATTGAATGTAAATAAAAGATAAAATATAAAATACTCAAGGATAATATTGCTAGACCAAACGAACTAAGGTTAAGAATCTTCTCACAACCATGGAGTGCGAGACAGAGTCCATCGTCCCTGAATTTATTCAACCTAATGACATATCCGACGATTAACCACGTGCACCTAAATCAACATCATTTTTGTTAAAGGGGAACATCAGATCCCATAACATATGGAGAACCTATCAGTCCTTGAGATGATATAATAAAGTAAATTCCATATAGTAAGATGTAGAGAAAAATTGGGAAATAGATACTTCCTTGAGCGGTGAAGCACTTGCATTTTTTGATTTTTTGATTTTTATGGATTTTCTCAAGCAATATAAGACTACAGATAATCAAGTAAATTGAAAAGTTAAAACAGTAGACAAATATACACTTTAGTCAAAACCAATGATCAAAACGAAGCATAAAACCGTCAAGTTCACAAACATAGAGAGCTCTCTCATGGAGTCATGTGATGAGGGGAGAATGAGTAGAGACTGAGAAGGATGGGTGGGATAAGAAGCTTCAGGTTCGAGGCATGGTGGGGACTGAAGAAGCGAGACAAATCAAAAGGTATGAGCAGAATAGAGGCGAAAGTAATCAGAGAATGATGAGGAATTGAGCAATCAATACTTGAAACATATGCCCTGCACACTTAACAAAGAATTAGATATGTTCTATGACTTAAACCCCCTGCCATAATAGTGTAGACTATGACCATCTTGATAGCAGGGTCAAGGGGCATAAGTCTTATTAAATAGTTAGAAAAAAGGAATAAAAAATCATAGAAATAAATGAGACTTTATATTTTAAAAAAAATAAAATTTTGATTTTAAAATATTTGATTTTTATTTTAAAATATCTTTTTTTAGATTTTTATTTAAATTTAAGACCAAAACTGAGCTTTACTAAATGCAGCATTAAAGCTATCTCAAACTACTGGTTAGGGGTCCTTGTTCCTTCCCCTTTTGCTAAAGACTATCCAGAGTGCAGCGTGCATTTAAGTGTGGTGTCCAATAGTCAACTACCCCTAATTAACAGTGCCCCTACTAAGGCCATATTTGGAAAGTAACCCAATCCTGGAGAGAGAAAGAGAAGAAAATTAGGGATAAGCCTATTATAGGTTTTGGAGATGTCGGGTTTGACTTCCTTCCATAGTATTGCCCCTAGAGATTAAGTCTGTTGCGCTGAGACTTTTTGTCTTTCTTTTTTAGACCTATTTCATTTGGACATACATATGACCAGACTCATAATGTCCCGCGGAGAACTGTACTACCACTCTTGCCATGCCTCTTCTATTTTTCTTTTGTGCATTTTTTATTTTCATTGCCTGCATTTGACTAATTTTCCATGATATTTTTGTAGGTCTTGTTTGGCTGCCCCCACTTGAGATTTCCTCTTATCGGGAAGTGCTTAGGTTGGTTGCCTTGCCCAGACTATCTCTGTCCCCATAGTTTGGCCGAGTGAAGAAGAGAAATGACCTTCGTGTATTCCCAAATATGGCCAAACTGGCAATGATATTTTCCAAGGTACGTAGACAGCTAAGGTTACCATGAAGTGTGTGATGTCCATGCTTAGGGTCACCTTTAATGATCAGGGAGAAAATTTTGAACTTCCAGCACAGAGTTATCATAGCCTAAGTGTTACAGAAGTGGGCTTACTTAACAAAACATAGGACAAGACCTTTAGACTACCACTCAAAATCATATTTTAGACACCTCGTTTGGAATATATTCGTAAAGGTAAATAAAGTAATGGAAATGAAAGCATATTCTTACGCAGATGAATGTACATTGCACCTTTTGTTGTTGAAATAACTTTGCATCCTAAAGCAACTTTGATCACTATAACACTTGCAAGATCGAGAAGGGAAATGGTGGCAAAGATCTGAGGTGGCTTAACATGACGGAGCAGTGACTGGACTTTTAGACGAAGAAGGAGAAAATAAAAAGAGGTGATGGCTAGAACTCCATTGGGAGGATGTAGAAATCCTAATTACATTGAATGGTCTACATAAGAAGAAGGAAGAAAGGGAGGTTAATGAGGACTAAAGCCTCAGACACAGCAAGAGAAAGGGCATAGGCCCTGAGTAGGTGACTTAGGAAGAATCAGGTCTAGCCCGAGATCAGGTCATGTAAGATAAATGAAATGGTAGATCAAGAGTGGTGGATACGGAGGTTCCGGGGGAGGATATTTGGATGATGATTTGGAAGAATCAAGAGGGTTCAGAGGAAGGGTATTGAATGATTGATTTTTAGGAGAAGAATCTAGAGGCTCTAGAGGAAGAAGGAGATTAGGTGATGAAAAGTCAGATGTAGAAGGATCCGGACGCTCCGGAGGAAGAGGGAGGTAAGAGGATGAAGAGTTAGATGTAGAAGGATCCGGAGGAAGAGGGAGACAAGGGTTCTAAGACCCCGGATCATGAGAGTCTAGAGGAGGGATGAACTAGACGGCCCAGAATCAGAAGACAAAAAACACCTCCTCAACCAGTGGATAGCCCATAGAAAGAAGTTAAACAACAACAAGAAGGAAGATGGAGTGGCACCAGAAGAGGATGGACTAATGGAGGGAACTTAAGCATGAGACCCTTTAACTTGTAACCTTTACTTGTGCCTCTTTCTTTTCTTAACAGATGTCCCCTTGTGACCCGGCAGCTTAACCTTCACGGTAACATCTTGCCTTTTTTGTTTTGCATGTCTCCTCAAATAGCAGGCCCAAGAAATAGGTGGCCTTGCTTTCTCTAATCAACCACATCTATAGGTGCAGTTGCTGTCCCTAGGCTCTCACTTGATGGATCCTCAGCGTCAATTTCTCTTGGACATTCAAGAATAAATGGCAACTCCCTCTACAAATAGGCGAGGCAAATACTTGGGAGTTCCAGTTGTAGCGTGATAATCTTGACATAGAATAACTTCTTCGTTGGCAGAGAAAATAGCTCCCTTGATTAGCAAGTAATGCTAGTATATGGGAGTTTAACCTTTGGTGCGAGAAGCTTAGTATCTAGCAATTTCACCTGGAAGTCAAGTATGAAGATCAACTCCCTTGATAGATGAAGAAGGTGGACTCTTGGGAGATTAACTTGCGGCATCATCATCACCCGCTGACTGACAGGTTGAGGCAGATTGCACATGACTCTCGGAATAATCGTGAGTTTTCTTGAATGTATGGCAATTTGCCATGGCTGGGTTGAAATAGGGTAGGGAGAGCCTTTGGGATAGCTTTTAACATTCTCGATGTAGCAGCTTGCCTTTTAAACAACTGAGGCAACTTCTATCGAATGGTGTTGAGCGTAGATGGCACAGCTGAGATGAGATGTCATAGGCCTTGAAATTTCTTGGTAACATGGCCATCTATCCCTCGAGTGGAAGTTGAGATGGCGTAGTCATGATATTAAGAGCTTCCACTAGAGGTTGCCATGATTTTCCCTCAAGCATAGAATTCATCATAGCTTTAGCCACAGTATGTGTCAACACCATGCTTGTTGAGAACCCCATCTTTTGACCAGCCATTTGAAGTATAAATGAGCGAGATGTGATGAGGGTATTAACGGTAGCTTTTCCGATAAGCATTGTAACTGCTACCAACCTCACTTTTGATTTAACTGGTACTAGCTCTTGGGAATTCTTCTTGATAGCCATCTTCGAAGGTGGAAGCTTACCCTTCGTAAATATGCCCGAGACAAGAACATGGACCAATATGCAGCTGATATAACCATGGGGATCGAAACGCATGATCGGCACTGGGTCTTTCTTACTTGGTTCGCTTTGTTCTTGCTCTTGGAAGGTAGATCTAAGGTGCATCTTTGGAGATGTGCACCCGCTCTACTAGGTGGTGATGGTTTGTGAGGTGGGGGGTCGTAGGTTCATTGGGTACGGAGGAGGGTTCAAGGGGTATGGTAGGTGATTGTGGATGGGTGATGGCAATGATGGGTTTGGGTGTGATAAGCTCTTCCTCTGGCTCGAAAGCGGACAGAGTTGACTCAAATGTAGGCACATATGGAGGTGGAGTTTGCTTAGGCTCAAGCATAGGTGGAGGTGAATGTGATGGGCTTGATGGTTTAGGCGATGGTGGTAAGTGTGGATTTTGAACAGAAATAGGGGTAACAAATGGGTTGTTAGATGGTGGCGATGGACTAGGAAGTGGTGTTGAAGGAGAGGTCGTGGCGACCACCGACGGCATGCCAACACGATGCATCAAGTTGACGGCTCGCCATCATGGCACCAAGTGGTGTCAGGAGTTGGGGTGGCAGTGGCAGCATTGGCCTAAGCAAGGGTTTGAAGTTGTGGTTGCTGCAGGGGTGGAGATCATGGTTGGGCAGGTCTCAGAGAGGGTGCAGTGCTTGGAGAGGAAGCACGGGCATTCCCTTGATCTTGCAATGGCCGAGATGGCTGCTTTTACTGTGACATAGGTTGTCTTTGTTGCTACTGTAGTTGTTGAAACTGTGGTGGAACCTGACTAGGCTATTGTTGTGGTTGCTAACATGCTGATTATTGTAATTTCTCTTTGATGTGTAGCTTCAGGATGTTATCATGCATTATGGCCCATTTAATTCTTCATTTTTCTTCCAGATCGTAAATAAGATCTTAGAATTCAAGCAGTCTGCGACTGTATGCCCTGGTTGGCGATGATATAGGCAAAATTCAAATTGGTCCACAGCTGTGTTCCAGAGGGGCTCACTTGGGGGGAGTTTTTTTTTTTTTTTGAAAAACCCTACGTTGGCGCAATGGGAGAGTGCACCCTCTACCAGGGGTAGAGAGAAAAACCACTCCACCGCAGCACTACTAGGGGGTAAATTTTATTACCATAAAGAAATCAATGCTAATTACATCAATAGAATACTAGACATACCTAGCTTATCCATGCGAGCAGCACCTTTTATATGCTTTGGAAGTTGCTACTGCGAAATAAAAAAAGAATTACATTTCATGATGCAGGCAAAGTTAGCCAAAGAATCAGCCACCTTATTAGCCTCTCGGACAATATGAATAATGGAATCATTAGCAGATAGCAGGCTCCAAATTTCTCTGACATAAGTGAGAATCACCAAGGACATAGAACCTTCCTACTGATCACATGCACAAGAACTTGCGAGTCACACTCAATGAAAATCGGTTGGGATGTAACCGTCTTCAAGTAGTTAAGACCATCCAGAAGAGCCCTAGCTTCTGCCATAATGCTATTGCCCTGCGCATAATAATATGAAAAAGCAAGTAGAGGGATACCTTGAGAATCCCTAATAATGCCACCACCACCCGAATCACCTGTTTGCTTGGAAGCTCATCAGTATTCAGTTTTAAATGAGGCCAAGGATGACACCGCCATTTGATAAGCTTAACATAAGGACCATTGCTAGCAGAGACCTTAATGCCACAATCTGCTAAAAGCTTTCTCTATTGTAATTAGCTGCCATCAAAGTTCTAAAGATATCAAAAGGGATTCTAGCAACATATGATAATGGACCCACTTCGGGCTAAGTGGATGCCGAGGTGGGTAAGTGTTGGATGACGAGGTTTGGTGATATGGGTAAGGTGGTTGGCCTTGTGGAAGCGATGGTGATTGACTTTGTGGATGTGGAGGAGATGTGTAGTGGTTAACGTGATGACTAGGCGGGCATGTGCGATGACTAGGTGGTGATGTGTGATTGTTAGCGAGATTGCTAGGTGGGGATGTATAGTGGATGACATCCATTTGCTCATGGAATTGAACTTCCTTGATGGTGAGCCCTTGAGGTTGACTTTGGTAGGTGGGTTGGTGACTTAAGAAGGTGGAAGTTGACTTTGGAAGGTGGAAGGCTGACTATGGAAGGTTGACTTTGAAGGTTGACTAAGTATGGTGGGAGGTTGACTGTGGAAGGTGGAAGGTTGAACCTCAAACATGGTAGGAGTTAGAAAGTCTAGGAGTTAGGTACATATGAAGTGGGCATGGCTATATAGCTGTTGCATAGACTTGATGTCATTCACGACTAAGATGTAACGATATTCCGACGTTGCATTAGAGATAATCATCTTGATTTGTTCTCCCTCTGGGATATGTCCCTGGACACGCGTAGCCATCTAACGCCATTGATCGGGATAGGTCACAAACTCCTTGTCGAGACTCATCTTCTCCATCACCAGATTAACAATTGAATACCTAGGTCCGACCCAATCTTGATATCTTTGAATGAATCTAGCTTGGGAGACCTTAAAATCCACAACCTCTTCATGTGGTAGAGAGAAAAATCATTCTCCAGTTGGCCCTTCCAATCATAATCTAAAGAAATAGGCCATCAAGTAGTGATCATGTTGGAATGGTGCAGACTCGTATATAAACTCCTTCAAATGGACATAAGGGTCACCGGTTCCACTATACCGACAATAGATAGGAAGTTTAGAGGGCGATGAAACATAGAGATTTTTGAAAGCAAATGGAATATTGAAGGAGGGTGTGGAATCAATCTACCTTTAAAGATTGTCAACCTATCATTGCATGACTTCAAGCTCGGACGTAAGGTCCCAAGTGGGGAAATATTGAGACAGATGAGAGTCAGGTTGAGCATGAGGATGAAGTTGAGGATATTGGTGTGGACCGAGTTGAGAATAGTGGGCCAGATAAGAAGATATAGGCTAAAGAGAGGCATGGCTCGTTCCGGGAGCAGCAAGGTGTGATGGGCTTCTTGGATTAGCAATAGGAGAGGGCCATGAGGACCCACGTGAAGAGGAGTTCATGTAGTAAAAGGAAGTTGGGGGGTAAGAGGAGTTATACATGGGGTTGAGATAAGACTCCATGAGAGGGAGAAGAGGAGACCTACTCAAATACAATAACTAATTTACAATAATCAAACCATGGAAATCATAGAAGGGGATAAGAAGGGAGAGTCTCACCCAAGTCAAATAATTTGCAATGATTCTCTTCTTTTAGGAGTTTCACTTTGCCTTCAAATGGATTGATTAGTTAAGTTTCTCTTGAAAAGTAGGACTCCTAGGGAATAAGGCTCCAAACTCTAGGTGGACTAGGGATTCACTCAATGTTTACACATGCATGACATAACTGTAAGGGGCATCGGGTACAACCAGCTCGGGATCCATATGGGAATACGTGACTCATGGAGACTTATAGAGGACCCTCGAATGAGTCCCCTTATCAGCTATAAGGAATACATGACCGAGAGGGATATACTCACCAAGGGGGAAAACAAGTAACTAATAATGAGGAATATGCGTGAAGCTATATGCACCAGGGTGCATGCAAGTCTAACCTAAGTCTAGCATAACAGTACACTTGAAGTGTTCCTCTGGATGTGAATGCGTCGCTCATAGATGTCACGTTCAGAACACGGCTATTGGGGTGACCACGTCTTACTACCTATAAGACAGTAAGAAAAAAATACATCATGTGCACGAAAAAACAAATGTAATACAAATATAACACGTCCAGAAGAATGTAAAGCATAGTTAACATGCCTTAAATATGAATCAGTCAAAGCGCAAATCCAGGAAAAAGAATTGGAAATCAAAAAACTAACATAACAATAGACTTACTTGAACATGCCCTGTCGTCCAGTCGGGACCTAGACGCGGTCCCTATGGGGGCCGCGTTACGTAAGAGGGCTCAAAATAGCATGAAATAAAATGGAAAAAACTCGGGAAACAAAATAAAAAAACACACAACACACAGTAGGAAAGGCAGGAAAGCAGGAAAAATGTGATGGGCAGTAGAGGTCCCCGAAAGGCACACCTGTGAGGTGGTCAGTAGATCATCACGGTGCTATTGGAGAGAAGTCAAGTGGCATCATGAGACGACCGTTCCCTGATTTCTAAGGGGTGCATCTGGATTTCTCCTGAAGAGGATGAATGCTTGGGTGCCAACCTCTAGGAACTACCTTGAAAGGCACACATGTGGGGTGGTCAGTGGATCACCACAGTGCTCCTAGAGAGGAGTCAAGTGGCACCATGAGACGACTATTCCCTGATTTCTAAGGGGTGTATCTGGCTCTCTCCTGAAAAAGAGGAATGCTCGGGCTCCATCCTCTAAGAAGTAGCCCAAAATGCACGCCTATGGGGTGGTCAGTGGATCACCACGGTGCACCTAGAGAGAAGTCAAGTGGCGTCATGAGACGACCATTCCACGATTTCTAAGGGACACATCTGGCTCTCTCCTACAGAGGAGGAATTCTTGGGTCCCAACCTCTAGGAAGTACCCCGAAAGGCACACCTGTGGAGTAGTCGATGACCTACTGTCATACTAGTGACCAATAGGTCTTGAAATGACCAGCTCCATTTTGGAGGGGAGTTAGTTTCTCCTTAAAAGGAGGACACATCTCGCCTCTTGGAAGCTATGTAAAACCACTCTTTGTATTTTCAAGCGGAGCATATGTCTATCTCCTTAAGAGGAGAAGATTATTGCTCGCCTCTTGGAAGCACGGAGCCACCAATGGTATTTTCGAGGGGAGAGTACGTTTGTCTCCTGGAGAGGAGAAGATTATTGCTCGCCTCTTAGAAGTACGGAGCTACCAATGTCCCTACGAGTATTGGAGATGGGACAAAATGACATGAGATGATAATCCAATCCACTTGTCACTGGAAAAAACTTTTGAGATTTATAGAGTTCCAGTGCAGGGGACTTCTCGACCTTCCAGGGACGACAACTTGTACGCTCCTTTGCCGAGCACCTCTACAACTCGGTATGGGCCTTCCCAATTTGAAGCTAGCTTTCCCGCAGTGGCTTTGGGATCATAGACACTAGCACGGCGTAATACGAGATCCACGGGGAAGAAGATGCGCTCTTTGACTCGTACGTTGTAATACTGTGCCAACCGCTGCTGGTAAGTAGCTACCTGGGTTTGAGCACATTCTCTATTCTCCATCAGTAGGTCCAAGTTCTTTCGTAGTGCTTGATTATTTCGTGCTTCGTCGAAGTGGCCGACCCTCATAGTTGGGTTGGAAATCTCGACTGGAATCGCTACCTTCACACCGTATGCTAAGTGGAATGAGATTTCTCTAGTGGCCATCCGAGCAGTGGTGCGGTGTGCCAATAAAAACACTCGGAATGGTGTCCACCCATGACTCACCAACTTGAGCATACTCCTAGCTAGTACTCGTCCTCCTATATGGCTACCGCATAGTCCCTTATGGACTTCACGAATGGCCTGATTGGTTTCGGTCGAGAACAAGCACTTCAAGAGGGGTGCCGATAGTGAGTGCCTGAAGAGGCGTCCATTAACAAGTGTAAAATGCGTCATTCGGGCCCTCATTCGCCAGGCCTCCGAGCAATCCTCAGGCAAGCGTTGATGAAGAAGGCAGTCGAGGATGGGGTCCATCCATGACAACTCATAGTCAATGGCGTTCACCTAAGGCTCGGGCCGACTGGTCTCGGATGCTCAGTTTAACGCTGCATTGTTGTCCTTGCAACTGGCCTGCTTTTAGGCTAGGGCGAGGAGCTACATCAGCATCGTCGGGGACTCCACTCCTAGTGTCCTTCGGAGGATGGTGTCCCGAGTGCCTTACGTCAGCGCTGCCATGATGATGCTGACGTCCAGGTGAGTGATGAGGAGGGCCTCTTTGCAGAATCGGGCAACGAAGTTCCATAAAGGTTCCTCGTGGCCCTACGTGATGGCGAGGATGCTCACCGTAGATCTACCCTCCTTTTAGCAGCCGATGAAGTTCTCCTTGAACATCCTCTTCAGCTGCTGGAAGGAGGTTATGGTCCCGGCGAGTAGCACCTAGAACTAGATCTGAGCATTCCTCCCCATGATAGTGATGAACGCCAAACACTTCATAGCATCCAAGACCCGGTGGAACCTCAGGTTAGACTCGAAGCTATGCTTGTGGTCGGCGGGGTCAGTGCTGCCGTCGTACGGAGTGAATGCTGGAAGTTGAAACTTCGGGGGAATCGGCACCACCATAATCTCCCGGGAGAAGGGAGTGTGAAATTCAGAGTGGTCGTTGATGAGCCCCCTGGTCCGCGCCGCCTGGAGGATGTCATCCAGGTAGTGGACCTTGCCCTCAAGCTTGCGCTTGACCTCCTCGTAGTATCATAGTCGCCACGCCATCTCTGGATTGGAATGCAACGGACTGGCGGGATGCCATAAGGGTCAACTGCACGAGCGTCAGAAATGAGTGGCGGAGAGGAGCGAAGGCTCACGCTCCTGGCAAGACTCAGCTACAATGGGCATGCCACCGTTCTGGGGGAGTACCGTCGGGGCTCGTTCCTACTCTGCCTAGCGATTGAGGAGGTCTTGGTAGGCCTCTGTTAGCACCTGTATCTGTCGGTGCATCTCTACTAATTGGTTCGCGGTGGGGTCGAGTGGAGTCACGCCATGGGCCGGATGAGTGGAAAAGGATGCTTCCTATGACTCTCGTCAGGAGCTCGGGGCTCATTGGGAACCTTAGACTCTGGTGATTGCTAGTGTTGCGATAGCTTCCTTGGGGTGCCATGGCTTCCTGCTCGTTCCCACGCATGGCACCAAAAAGTGTAGAGACAGGAAAGTGTTCCCTAAACCTCGTACCCCACGTTTAATATTTGTTTGTCGGGAAAGAGCAGCCGGCCTCCTGAGGAAACTTGTAACCACTAGAAGAAGGTGTCAAAAGGAGCCCTGGGAGTGATCCCAGGGGACAACTGTAATGCCCCAGGTTTTTCGGATCTGGATCCGTAGGTTTTGGATCGTCTTTCTGCGGATTTTGGATTGTGTCCGATCGAGCTTTGGACTATTTTTATCAAATTGTTGGACCCATTGGCGGTGTGCCCGTGAGTTTCCTTAGGTCCGTGGTGTTCTGAGGAGCACGCCGATAATTTTCTATAATTTTCGGTGCGCCTTTGTGGGTCCCGGGTTGCGTTTCGGGTTTTACGCGTGTTTTTGATTGTCGGACCTTCGGAACCCCGTATAGGGTGAACCGTTGCGTTCTCTGACTCCGGGACGTTACCACTGCGTTGTGCATTTTTTGAGGATCAGGGAGGTGATTTTTCCCTATTTTCTATATTTTTGGTAATTTTCAGATTTTCCTATATATATAAACCCCTTTTTCTCTCTCTCCCCATCTCTTATTTCTCACTCTCTCCCTCTCTCTTCTCACGCTCTCTCCTCTCTCCCTCTCTCTCCGGTGGCCGACGGAGTGGAGCGCGGGCGAGGCGGGGATGGCGCGGGCGAGGCACGGGTGAGGATGGGTGAGGATCGAGGCGGTGGAGGCGCGGTGAAGCTCGACCGCGGGTTCGTGGAACAGCGAGGGTTTCAGAGGCGTTTCTTCGTGGAGCGGCATCCACGGCGGGTCGTTTCTTCGGTGGAGGAAGGGAGATGAACCCTCAGCTCGTGCACTTCCTTTCCCGCGAGTTTTGTAGGCCGTGGTGAGTCGAGCATGGGTTTATTGCCATTTTGGGGAAAATCTATGATTTTGGGGTGTGAGCTCGATCTAGCATTTTAACGCATCAATCGGTGGTTTGTGGGCATCATCGAGTGCCTAGGGGCTTGTGGAAGGGTTTCCCCATCACCCGGGGGTGATCGGGGTGTGGAATGGTTTTCCAGCCGTTTTCCCGCCGTTTCGGGTTCAGGACGCTTTGGCGGTCCTTCCAGAGACCGCCAGAGTCTCTGGTGGCCCAGGGTAGGTGCGCCAGACACTGTGACGGCCCAAGGTGGGTGCGCCACAGGGCACTGTTTTATCGGCAGGTCCCGACGTCATCTGGCGGCCGCACGATAAACCGCCAGACGGTGTGGCGGCCTAGGGTTAGACCGCTACCTCGTTTTGACTGTCGCTTCTCGAGTCGCGTGCTTTCTGATCGTCGGGAGTCACGTGCCTCTAGCGGCCATAGGTACGAGCGCCAGAGGGCTTCTAGCACGCCAAGGCTTGACCGCTAGAGCGCTGTGGCGGCCTAGGATGGGTGCGCCAGAGCCAGCGTGGCTTCTTCGTCTAGTGCTCCTATGTTGGACCGCTAGAGTCCTATGGCGGACCAGTGTGGGACCGCTATAGCCTGTGGCGGCACAAGGTTAGACCGCCGGGAGACTTCCATATTCGCGATGTCGGGTTCGCGTGGTGTTGATCTTCGGTCGACCCGGTTGTGACCCAGTGGTTGACCTTCGGCCTCGTGAGTGTCCCGGACACCCTGTAGGTTCCGTGTCCGTGTTTCTGGGGTGTCGAGAGGTGCCGTGTTATCTCGATTAACGTGTCCGTAGGTATGTGTTCTGGGCTTTGAGTCACGCTTGTTCGAGTCACCGTGTATCGGCGTGTGTGGGGTGGGGTTCCCCCGCATGTCGTGGGTTTTCTTGGAAGATGATTCCCAAGTGGGCCATGTGTTTGGCCTTGGACTGTGAGTCCAGTTGTCCAGCCTGGAGCTGGAGGTTTCTCGCTTTTCCCAGGGATGGGGAATCGACGTGGCGGCTTGTGAGCTGCCTTGGGAATCGTACTTCTATTCTTTCCGCGTGAGCCATGTGTGTGGCCTTGGACTGTGAGTTCAGTTACCCAGCCTGGGGCCGGAGGGTTTCTGAGTTCCCTTTTGAGGGGATGGTCTCAGCGGCTCGTGAGTTGCCTCGGTATTCGTGCTATCGTGGTTTTAGACCTAGGGATTAGCTAGGCTAGATTGACGGCCTTGTGCTGTTGCGTACGACGGTCTTGACCCCGAGTCTTGTGACTCAAGGACCGTTGGATTTAGTGAGTCTAGAGGACCGTCCAGAGTCCAGTGGCTCGTCGGCACCTGGTCCTTCTCGACTTTCGCGCAGGGTGCGTATGTGGTTCTCGGAGTTTCTCTTCGGAGAGTGGTCACACCAGTGACTCCCCACTAGTCATAGCCTTCCGACACGCAAGTAGTCCCACCAGGGAGTGGTGGCGAGACTACCCCGAGAGACGGTTTTTAGGCTGGTTACCATCGGGCCCCACGTTTGACGCCAGAGTCCGGCTGAGGGGAAAACCAGTCAGAGGGTCAAACCTATGGCGTATGGTCTGTGTGTGCACACGTGGTTGGGGGCAGTAGGACCAGCGCTGACGAGCGTGACCCCAGCTAGTCACTTGTTCTATGGTTACTTGTGCGGTGTCTCAATTCTCACTGGGCCGGAGGGAGACACCCGAGGCGTGGTTTAAGTCATCAGTGGACGCATCCGGCCTTGCTTCTGGTGGGCAGGTACTCCTGTCACATGAGACGTGACTCTCCTATTTCCGGGTTCCGTTTCCCGTCTGCGAGACGTGGTTTCTCTGGACCGGTTGGTGTTTTCGAGTTAATGGCCAATGTGCTAGTAGCTTTACCGAGGTTGTGTCTTGTTGGTGCGGTGTCCGCGACTGGGTGGTCGGGGTTGCACCTTGGACATCGTGTCCAGGTTGGCCGTGTCCTAGGAGACAGGCCTCTACGGCGGGGTTGCCATGGGTTTTTACTTCGGTAAGTGGTACTAGTGTGGTTCGGTAGTCCCGACCGTGAGATCGGGGTATATTTTTCTGGTACAGTAGGAGTAGCTGTAGTGCCGAGTTTTGACCGGCCACCGGTTCGTTGTTCCTGCTGTAGTTGTAGCTTTCCTTTCCGCTACCGCCATTGTTTCCGGTTGGGGTTCCGCGAGATCCTTGTTGAGTCTCTGTTTGGAGACTCATCCCTGCTTTTCAAGTGCGGCGGTTCTTCCTCGAGGTTCGAGGGTGCTGTTCGGAGGTTCTCAGTTGCCAGCTCACCGGGCTGAGTGTTCACTTGGCATGTGGTACGTTTTACTGCTTTAGACTGTACTTTCTGTTGGACTAGACTCTATTGTAGTAGTTGTTTATTTATTTCTGTTAATTATTGATTTATCCTGCTTTATTTCCTATTTCTTTGTACCTCCACACTCCTTTTAGCCCTTCCGAGCCCCCCGGCTCGTGGGCGGCGGGTCATGATTCGAATGGTATCGGGCCTTCCCGGTATCCGGATCTTGGGTCATCACAACAACCCTACGATGCTTAAGTCTGAGACGTGCGTGTAAGTTAGGAATAAGAGAGGAGGGAGATGAGAGTCAGAACGATGAGAAGATGAGCTTGATCAGTGGAGTGGAGCCCCGAAGAGTGTGAACGTGTCACATAGACATTTTAAGAGAAAGGAAATTCAAAATTTCTCTAATAGAAGAGATAATGGGGAATTAAGAAAAAGGGATGGACATGCTAAGCATGATATGTATGAAATAAGGAAAAGAGGAGAATGTGATGCTCTAAGGAGAGTGATCGCCAGATGGGTTACCTTAAAAACAAAGGGATGATCGCATGTACCTTGTGAAAAGCGGGTGAAAGTGAGTTCTTCCTTCCTCTTTCAACCGGTCGGTCGATGAAGGGGGGTTTTATGTTGATTACCTTGCAAAACAAGCAAAAATAAGCAAATATATGGATTAGCCAAAGTGTAGTATCGATGCTCTAAAGAGATAAAAAGCTATGCAACGTAAGCATGACACACCTTGTGTGTTTGTTTAAAACCCCTAAGAAGGAGCAAAAGGTGAGGATATGTGTATGTTATGATGCAAACAACACTAGTATGATATGCTATGCTTCTAGCAAAATAGCTAGAACCGTGTGCTTGAGATGAGGTTAATAGAAGAAATAAGCTAAGAGAGAAGGGGCGCCCTTCTGCTATTTGGAGCAGCAGTCAAGGAGAGAAAGGAAGAAGACAAGAGCTTTAGCTGCATCGAATAAGGAACCCGTTGGATGAAGAAATCTCCACTGGAGGAAGACCACCCGTGGAGAAAGAACACTAAAAGAAGAACCTGTAAAGAAATTTTTAGAAAAGAAAGCTCTCTTCTCTCTCTAATATACCGCATGCTCTCTGTTTTAAAAGCTCTCTGTGTGTTCTTTCTTATTCAACTTCTCACGCGCAAGGGACACCGTGGGGATATTTGTAGGGCTAAAATCCTTATTCTAATGGGATTAAAACAAGGATAGACATCATCCAGCAAGGATCTCCCATCCCCAATCGAATATGGTGTTAAAATGAAGAAAGATGCTTCACGGGAAGGTAGCAGACGAACAAGAGACGGAAGCTCAAATGACGACATGAGAGGGGTCGCTATTTTGAAATGACGACATCCATGCAGTTGTTGATTCCTGGGGTTTAATTATAGAAATAAATGACTTTCCATATTTAAAAATAGGAAATGATGCCTTCTTACAATGGCGTCAAATAATCAACGCCCCAGAAGCTGACGTCAATTCTTTGAATTTCATTTTAATTAGGATTCGTAAAAACCAGGAAATAACGCCTACGTGAACAGTCGTTGATTTATGAAACCACGACACCCATCCAGTCGTTAGTTAAATGACGCCCTGTCTCCAGGCGCTAATTACGATATTATGGAAAAAAACAAATAAATTAGAAAAACTTCATATTAAGCCAGTATTGAAGTCCACTTTGGGGCATCACGTGGTGACATGAAATTTACTCAACATAGCATCGATTTTGGCGTGTCTACAGCTGCCCCGCCTTGGCGTCTGCTTTGCAAGGGAGTGAGACGGAATGAAGTGAAAGTGCAACAAGCGGAATGAAGTGGGAACGAACTGAAAAGTAGATGCCAAGGTGTGATGTGACACGCCTCCGACACTAAGTGTTAGAAATCTTTCCATGATTCTGAATGAAACAACCTCGGATGATTACGAGAAAGCAACGATCGACTGGATGAAAGAACTAAGCTAATAACGAATGAAATGTGCACGCGGGCACGAAAGGAAAGACACCATTGGAGAGCGGTTACCAGCCAATGTGGACGTGCTACAACCAAGGTGAGTTTGCAGAAAAATAAAGTGAAGTGAGATAAGGAATCCAACGAACGAATGCTTTCAAGGAACCAGCCTGAGCGGCTTCAAGGAGAACACAGTACTCGATTTTGAATGGAATATCTCATGTCAACTCAAATTAAGAGCAAGCGGTCCTCATTACTGGCTTAATATGAGGATTTTCATCATTAAAGCTCAAAGTCCTACATGATGCATGCTGGGCTAAAAGAAAATTAAATCAAACTAAAAATAGAAAATAATCAAGGATAATATTGCTAAACCATCCAGACTTGGTCAGGAATCCAGATCTCTGAGCTGATACTAAGCCGAAGCCCGTTTATCCACGCATCAACTCAGAAAGTGGGACCATCGTCCAAACCTTAGATGACCTAACGGCCTATCCGTATGATTAAAACTCCCCTGGAACTATCACTATTTTTGATGAAGGGGAACTCAAATTCCAGGTTAATCAAAATCACAAGGTCCTTGATATGCTATATAAAGTAGGTACCATATAGTAGAAATGCATACAAGAGAGATACAGAAGGATGGAATGATGTTACCAAAGGTAGATCCAAGCATTTCAAGACCTGCACAACCTGTCCTTCTCTAACCTCAAAGACCATCAGCTCAATAAAATACATGATATGATTAATCCATCAAGATATAAATTCATCGAAGATCATAAGCTCAATAGAATTCATGAACTCAACAAAGATCATTATGATAATGCATCAAGATATAGAGTGGAAGTTCATAAACCCATAAAATGACATAAAGCACCAATCTCAAGAAATGATGACCTCGTGAAGGGGCGCTATAAACATAAATGATGACAACCATAACGGCGCCAATTCCTTTCAATGTTCAATTTGGAATCGGACTAAAATGACGCCTGCATATGAGGGCGTTAAATAAATGACGACACCCACAATGTCGCGATTCAATGAACTGGCACCAATGGCTCCGTCGTCAATTGACTGTAAGTTCCAGCGGCCCGTTCCGTGTTCGAAAACGAAACTCCAGAAGCCTATTCCCTTTCAAACTCAAATTATGATGTTCGAACAACTGCCTGAGCTTCGAATTATTATAAAAGGAAGGCATGTCCTCTGCTAATCCATCAAACCGAAGCCACCAGCCGAGGCATTCAATAGCAAAAAATAGAGAACCGAGAACCGTAGGGATTTTCTCAACTGGAAGAAGATGAATAGAATGATGATGCAAAGGCCTTCAAAAAAACCTAAGGTTGGGTTTCCTAGGATATCAGACATCGCAGGTCACATTAATGGGAGAATTGCCATGAATCAAGTAAGTATGACAATTTGATTTCTAGACTTCTATCCTACCCCCTTTCTTTCTCAAATTCTGATCACAACCTCCTCTTTTCCTCTTTTGTCTTTTCATCTTTATTTTAGGACTACCCAAACATACCGGGGGCAAGGAGATATACCAAGAACAAGTGGCTTCCCCTCCTTCTCTCTAAACTCTCCTTAGACATGAGGGCCTACCTCTCTAGATGGCACCTACTAGGATTAGTAACCCATGCAAAGCACCTTGATGATGTACACTTAGATTGGGCTGCCATAGGAGCTCTCATAGAAATTTGGCACCCATCCACTCATACTTTCTTATTTCTACCTTTGAAGCCACCATACTCTTAGAAGAAGTGGAGATGCTCTTAGGCTTAAAGAAGATGAAGCAAGGAGATGAAGAGAAGATGGCCACTATGACAAGGAGCATAAGTGCTCATGAGATGCTATCAAGCCTCATCCCAAGTTCCAACATGGTGAACCAAATCAAAGCTACCAAAGGCATCAACCTTATGAAGCTTGCGGCGTGGGTCTACAAGAGGATGGATCAAGCCAAGGAGGATGAGCTAGAGAAGGTAACAAAGGCGTTTGTAATATGCTTGGATGATTTCTTAGAAGAAGCTCAATTGAGTGCAATTGCTAGCATTTGGGAGGGAGAGAGATTAGGACCGCGGTGCTAGCCTATCTCTATAGTGGGCTCACCTCGGCGGCTATGGGAAGGCCCCTATATGGGTCTATGCTCTTGCTTTCTAGTTGGGTAGACCTTTACCTAAAATTTGACCCATGTGAGAAAACTCAACAAGCATCTAGAATTTTCTCTAGAAGCCCACTCCACTATATGACGGGTTCACTAGGATTATGTGAGAGAGTGGTGAATCGGGTCCCAAAAGTGAAGAAGAGAGTGGAATGGAGAGAACACCTAAGGTGATGCCTAAGAATCTCTTCACATGTGCACCGGGGTTCCTCAAGACTCAAGATATTCGCACAAGATTCTCATCGGGAGTGGAACTCGGCTAGTGGGCGCCACCGAGCTAGTCCTCTACAACGCTCACCGGTGTCTTCCTCAACTCGGCCTCCCACGCCATCACTTTGAAGAGGCATCCCACCTTCCACCTATCAAGAGGAGGGATCTTTGCTCTAATGAGATGAAGAGGAGATCAAGACAATCCAAGCCTATGGAGGATCAACAAGCTACATCAACCCATAGAGAGGGTTGAAGAAGACAAGGAGCAATGGAAGACTTATGTAATAGCTCTTAGGGATTGAGACCCAAAGTGGCTCATTGATGTAATGATGCTTTTCTTTAATGAAATAAAGGATTTTTCCTTAATTGAGCCAAAAAAAGCATTTTACATGATCAATTCTTTCAAATTACTTCAGTTTCTGTCTTTCTGTTCTGAGCCGCGACTTCACTCATGCCGTCAATTCATCAAACAGCGCCTTCGACCACGTCGTCAATCATCAATAATCAATTTCCTTAAAATATTTAAAAACACGATTGACGCCCTCTCACACTGGCGTTGATTAATTGACGCCCCACAACTAGGCGTTGATTCTTTTTAAATTCTTTTCTGATATTCTATTAATTTTCCAAATGACGCCTTAACACACGTCGTGCCTTAACGAACTGACGCCTTCGCGCGTTGTCGTCAACTATAAACAGTAATCATTACTTGCATCGCATCAATCAAATTTCCCATTAATGCTCTGACGATAGTGCAGATTCCCATGCAATCTTAAATGACGACTGAGCTCCCTGCCGTCAGATCCTTAAATGACGCCCTGATCCAAGCCGTTAATAAAACAAGTGATGACACTTCTTAGGGCGTCAATTCTTTTTGAACATAACCGCCCTACTTTCCCTCTTTTCTTCTCCTTCCTTCGTTACACCTTCCTCTTCTTCTTCCTCTCTTCGTCTGCTACGAACCAAACCCTAACCCTTGTTCCCCATTCCTTCATTCTCATCTCCCTCTATCTCTAATCCATGACTGGCCCTAGCAAATGTCAGAGGGTCATGGCCCTGACTCATTGACCTAGGCGACGACGAACCTGCCGGGGAGGAAGTTCCTCCCGCGGTGACCGGAGGAGCTCCATCAGCGGAGCGCGGTGAAGAAGAAGAAGAAGTAGAAGAAGAAGAAGGAGGAGGAGAAAGAGAAGAAGAGGACGACGGGGAGGATGAAGAAGAAGATGGTGAAGATGAAGAAGAGGAAGAAGAGGGTAATGAAGATGATGATGACTAAAAAGATGAAAAAGAAGAGGAAGCACCGGCAGCGGTAGCAGCTCCCCGTCCCTGTCAACCACTGCAAGGAGGACTAATGGCGCTGGAGCGAAGCAAGGTAGGTCCCTCAACCCTGGCCCTTATTTATTTTCATTTTTGTTAAATTTCCATAGCCCTCAGTGGAAGGGGGATGAACCAGGAAAACAAGACAAATGACGCCCCTAGGGGTGTCGTCAATTCAAACGACGACCTGCCACAAGTCATCAATTTATTTTCATTATTTTTTTTGGAAAATAGATAATTCATGAAACACGCCCTGAACTAAGTCATCATTTAAAAACCATGATATTTATTTATCATTTGCTGTTATTTTCCGCCATTCTTTTATTTTTAATATATCCATATTTTATTGTCGGTTCAAAAATACCCATGAAATAGCGCCCCCCACAGGGGCGTCAGTTCATAACTGACGGCCACAGGGTGGTCGTCAATTCTTATTTTTATCACTGAGAAAAATTAGGAAAATCAAACCCCTTTAGAAATAGCGCCCCCTATCGGGGCGTCAATTCATCAACTGACGGCCACAGAGTGGTCGTCAATTCAGACAGTGAAGCAAATTAACAGCAAAAAATTTCCAAATGCATTTATATGTTCCATTTATTTGGCAGGGACTGATGCGGACTCGGATCTCATGGGTCCAAGTCCGGGCAGCTTACTATGGATTACCAGATTTTCAGAGGGCTAGAGTAGAGGCCATGGGGTTCGGTCCTTTCCTTAGCATAGAGCCCGTCCGCCCCGACCTACCTTGATCCAGGTCCTTAGGAGAGATGGGATAGGACTAGCCGAGCATTTCTGATGCCCTGGGGACACATGGTTCCGAGCTTGGAGGACATCGCCCGGATCACCGGGTTGAGAGTAGATGGGGAGGCAGTTGAGTGGAGTGACCCTTCCCGATTATGGTGAGTTAGCCCGGAGACTGTTAGGGCTAGAGACGATAGCAGAGACCCCTAGGGAGTGTAGGACTATCTACCGCACAGATCTGACCATAGCTATGGGGTTAGGGGATTCTAGGCAGAGACCGAGGGAGTCCCTGGAGCAGTTCTCGCAGAGATTGATAGGGAGAGCCCGGGCTGCCTACTGCCAGGACCCGGCTGAGAGAGAGCGAGTGGATCGAGACCTGAGGAGGTTTCTATTCTTGATGCTCGGGAGGCTGTTGCTGAGCACGAAGGGAGACATCATCAACTGCAGATTTTTGGGCATTCTCGAGGACCTAGAGGGAGTCGGTAGATACGCGTGGGGAGCTACACTGCTAGCGCACCTGATAGCCGATCTGTCCACGGGGACAGGTCGAGAGACTACTGTCAGTGGCTTTTCACCTTTTCTTCAGGTATGCATGTCCTTTTATTACCTATAAATGCTTATGATTATGATTATGCATGTTTTACTAATGCAATTGATGGATGCAGGTGTGGAGCCACTTATACATGCCGATGGATCGCATTGACCCTCGACCCGGAGATGAGGGTGCCTTCCCACTAGCACGGCGTTGGTTGCCACTCGTGATTGGAGCGCCACACGCCTACGAGTTGCATGTTCTCCGACAGGAGTTCCGTGACTACCCCGCCTCACTGGTACGTATGTTAAATATGATGCAATTTCCTTTTATTTCCTGCTTTATGAAATATGATGAAATGATATGCATATGAATGATATATGATGACATGATGTGAATGCAGGTGGTCTGGAGACCCTACCAGGGTATGACTGAGGAGGGTCAGCCTTGGGTCGTAGCGGGCCGACCTCGTTTTGGGCATGAGCTTTGGGTTCACTGCCTGAACGAGATCGAGCCGCTACGGCTTAGGCTGGCGATGAGGACCCTCGGCCTACACCAGGAGTGGGTCGAGGTTGGAGAGCCCCGCGGGATTGGTAGGAAGACCCGCGGACGCACGAAGGCGACCGACTGGAGGATCCGGTTCCGGACCAGTACGCTGACTGGCAGCGTGGCGGGACTCGGGTTACCTCACAGGCGGCGGACAGTTCAGAGTACCTCAGGCGCTACTGGGAGGTCTACGCCGGCGACCCCAGATGAGGGTCAGAGGGGTATGTATGAATGCATTCTTTTTTATTTTTGTAAATGATACATGTGTATTATGCAACTAATATGTAATGAATGCAGGATGCACGGGACGCGGCGGCGATGGACATGCATGTCCATCTCCACAGCTTGGAGGCCCAGCTCGCAGCCACGCAAGCAAACTTGGAGACTCTGGTGAGTGCAATTATCTATATGCAAAATGATTCCTGAATTATTAATGATTAGCCACTGACAATCTTAATGAATGCAGCGTGCCCAGCATGGAGCGACAGTAGGAGGTGCAGGAGGGGCTTCCAGCTCGAGGGGGCCGAGTGCAGAGACCACTGCATTAGAGGAGCAGCTTGCGGGAGCAGTTGCCAGGGCTGAGGCAGCGGAGCATGACCTCGCAGCACGGGTAAGCTCAAACTCAAACTCCTAAATGCATTTGATTATATAATTATGTGTGTTCATAAAACTTGTGTTTCTACAGACTGAGGAGCTTCGAGCCGTGATTACCTGCGTCGAGGCAGGACAGCGTGACCTGGCTGCACGGGTTAGTTCACAAAACAATATCATGTGCATTTTTTTACTTTCACAAATTTAATGATGTTAATATGATATGATGCATGCAGGTTACAGAGCTAGCAGAGGTGAGGAGGCAAACAAAGCTGGCATACACCGAAGTTGCCATCAGCGATCAGCGGGTTGTCGAACTGGTGGAGGCGCAGAGGCAGCACGGAGAGTAGCCGCGCGAGGTGTCAGAGATGAGGCTCCTCTTAGAGATGGAGAGGAGAGAGCACACCTGCGAGAGGGACGAGCTTGCGGACCTACGTACACAGCTGGGCGTCGTACAGGAGCGGCTCCGAGTGACAGAGGAGCACCTCCAGAGGGGTCGAGAGCGGGCGCGAGCTGCAGGACACTCCAGCGTGTTTTCCAGCACGACTTACTTAGCCAGTTCCTCGACCCGACAGAGGAACGAGGTAGAGGAGCAGCCTCGAGCTCCAGCGGCTTCCCGGGGGTCCATGCCCCATCCTCGGACTTGTTAGTAGAACGAGGGTGAGGTAGAGAGTAGGAGAGAGGAGGGTGGAGGCGAGAGCTAGAGATAGACTTGTGCTCCTCCACATGCATATCTTGTACTCAGATATTTATATATATATATGAGAGATTCTTTTTGTTACCTAAGTTTGTCGATTTGAGCACTTGTGTACTCATGCTGCTTTTTCTCCCTTTCTTTTCTCCTTTGCTCTGTGCCTGTGGTTTATATTTAAATAAACATATCAATTCATCTATTCGGCTTGGCCCCTTGCTCAATAAGCAAGGGGTTGTCATTACTTTGACCTTGATGACGGGTCAAGGGGCCAAGCCTTTAACTAATCAAGGCAAATAATCAAATATATAGGAGAAATGCAACATGCAAACAAGCAAATGCAAACTTGAAATAAAAGATGCCCACACAAGAATGCAACCAAGCAAATGACATGATATTGGGAAGAGCAGTGGGCTTATTTTTCCTTTTCTTTTTCTTTTCTTTTCTCTCTTTTTCTCTCTCTTTTTCTCTTTTTTTTCTTTTCTTTTCTCTAAAATGATGACCCTACCCGAGGCGTCAATCAAGGAATTGACGCCCTAACACGCGGGCGTTAATTAAAAAACTATTTTTTTTATTTTTATTTTGTTATGAAAATGATAACCTGTGGACAGACGCTAATTATTGAAATGACGCCCCTGTCTGGAGGCGTTAATTGAAAAACCAGTTTTTATGAGGCCTAGCATGGTACGAAAGATCTTAAAACCTTACACAATCACCATCTTAAATTCATTAATCTTTCTTAAATGATTTAACAACGGGTCAACGTGCTAATAACTTGTGCTTTTACTCATATCCTCTTGCGGCCCATCCTTCTTAGTCGGTCTTTGCCATCCCTTGAGCTTATAACATACCATAAGGGGGAAAGTGAAGAATAAGTTGAGGAAGCTCACGAGAGGTTTCGAGAACCGGAAACTTTCCTCCCCTGCCCTAATGCCTGTTGGGGTTCGGTCTTCGGCTTAGGGAAATTTTGTTGCTCTTTTGCCCTTATTCATGCATGCTTACGACCAGGGTTTTCCCTGCGGGACTTTGCCCTCTTGACATGCTTTTCTTTTGTAACTTTTTTTCTTTTTTATTTTCCTTTCAACAAATAAATAAAGACCTAATTGTACTTGGGCTTTATAGCATTTTGTTCCCTTTTGGGCCCTGACTTCCACCTACTAGGGCGGCGGGTAGGTTTGGTTAGCATTCCTTGACTCGTACTCCCTCTCATGAACCGAAGAGAAGAGAATAGGTAAAGTTTTTACACTCTTAGTTTGGCTCTGACTTTCCTCGAATTTTGGACCACTCGAGTTTAAGAGTAAAGCGTGTAGTGTGTGCAGGTATTGACCCCAAGGTTAAACCATCAAGACTGAAGAATGAATTAAGGATTTTGATTTTTCAGGTCTCGTGGCCTATGCACTATGCCAGCCTGTAATTTTTTCTTTTCCTCTCTTTTTTTCTTCTTTTTTCTTCTTTTTTTCTCCTTTTATTTCTTCTTTTAAAGACTAAGGGTAGTATTTCTTCAAATATAGACCATTCCAAGGGTGAGCCAGTTCTTCCCTTCGCGTTAACCAATTTATAAGCGTTGCCAGGATAAATTTCTTTATTACGTAGGGCCCTTCCCAATTCGGTTGAGTTTTGAACGAGGTCCACCTGGTTTTACGAAGATTCTTTTATTACCATTTCACTGACTTTAAATTTTCTCTCAATCACTTTCTTTTGGTAAAAACGTGAAAGCCTATTTTAATAAACGCGCGCATACTCAGCGGCGGCCAAATACTTCTCATCTAAGAGTTCCAACTGAGCAAGTAGAGATTCACGGCATTCATCAATAGAAAGCCCCTTGTCCAACTGTACTCTAAGAGAAGGAATTAGAATCTCATAAGGAACTACCGCCTTCATTCCATAAGTGAGGGCGAAAGGGGTTTACCCAGTAGGGGTACGAATGGAAGTGCAGTAGGCCCAAAGAGCTTCCACCAGCTTTTCTGGCCAATCCATAAATTTATTAGCCTCACACGTTTTCTTGATAATTTTGATTAGAGTTTTGTTTGTTGCCTCTGCTTGGCCATTGCCCTGCGGATAATAAGGAGATGAATGATACAATGCAATGTTATACATGTTGTAGAGGTCTTGGGAGCTCTTGAGAGATGAATTGTGGTCTATTGTCAGTGACGATGGTACTCGGGATGTCGAACCTTGCAATGATATTCTTCATTATGAACTTGCAGACGGTTGACGCTTTGATCTCCGCGTATGCTTTCACTTCCGTCCACTTGGTAAAGTACTCCGTGGCCGTGAGTATAAATGATTTCAGTTTTGTGAGGAGGTTTGAATCACCAAAAGGTCCAATGATATCGAAGGCCCACATGGAGAAAGGCCATGGGGAAGACATTGGATGGAGTGAAGAAGCAGGAGAGTGAATTTTATCGGCGTGCAATTGGCACTTGACATACCTTCGAACATAGATAGAGCAATCATCTTCTAGAGTGGGCCAATAGAAGTCTAGTCTAATGATTTTCTTAGCTAGCATCTGACTATTGACATGACCCCCACATACTCCTGAATGCGCCTCTTCCACGACCTTCCAAGATTCATCATCATCGAGACATCTAAGCAAAATTCCAGTGAGACCTCTCCTATAGAGCATACCTTCAACCATGGTGTATCTCTGAGCAACTCTTCTAATGGCTTTCTTCTCTTCAGCCGTGGCCTCTTCAGGATAAGATTAATCTTGGCAATACTTAGCAATTTCGTAATACCACGGCTTCTCTTCGTCAGTCAACTCTTCCTCTAGATCTAACAACATGATCTCCTTGTTCTCGATGATTCCAACTTCCTTAAACTTCTTGAGCACCTCCTCCTTAACACTAAGGAACGCTGGATCTTTGATGGCAGGAGTAAGACGCTTGTGAACAATGATCGAATTGAAGTCCCTTTCGGGAAGGAAAACCAAAGAGGAAGCAAGGGAAGCGAGAGCATCAGCTAGAATGTTCTGATCTCGAGGAACATGGACGAAGATTAGTTTGGTGAAAAGCTTGGCATAAGCAGAAGCCAATTCCTGATAGGGTTTAAGTTTAGGATTGAGCGTGCGGCATTTGGTAAGCACTTGGCGAAGAATAAGCTGACTATCACCTACAATCCGCAATTGGGTAACACCGAACTGATGAGCGGCCTGCAGACCGACCATAAGAGCCTCATACTCAGCTATATTATTCGTAACTGGAAATGCGAGCTAGGAGGCAAGCGGAATAGTGATACCCTCAGGTGATAGGAGAACAATGCCGATCCCCTTTCCTTGTGAATTCCGAGCTCCATCAAAATGTAACGTCCACATCGAATCGGACTGATTGACGGACATTAGTTCCTCATCTGGAAACTCCGAGCGAACAGGGTCAAATCTAGGGAGAGGGTGATGAGCAAGATGTTCTGCTATGGCATAGCCTTTAATCACTTTTTGCTGAATGTAGATGATATCAAACTGAGAAAGGAAGCTTTGCCATCGTGCTAATCGGTCAGTGAGAACAGATTTTTCAAGGAGAAACTTGATAGGATTCATACGAGCAATAAGATGAACCTCGTGAGCTAAGAAATAATGCTTAAGTTTCTGAACTACCCAGACTAAAGCAGCACAAGTCTTCTCCATGGCTGAGTACTTCTGCTCACAGGGGTTGAGAAGCTTAGACAAGTAGTAGGCTACCCTCTCTTTTCCTTCTTCATCAACTTGCACAAGAACAGCACCTACAGAGTCATCCAGGACGAAAACATAAAGAACAAGTGGTTTACCTGGAATCGGCGGCCTCAGGATAGGAGGATTGGCCAAATAATCCTTTAGTCCGTCAAAGGCTGCCTGACACTTGTCGTCCCAATTAAATTTGACTCCCGGCTTAGTAAGCTCGTAAAACGGCCTACATCTTTGTGAATGCTGGGAGACAAACCGGCGAATAAATTGTAACCTCCCGATCAATCCTCGAACTTCCTTCAAATTCCTGGGAGGAGGCATATCTCTTATTGCCCTTGCCTTGTTGGGATCAATCTCAATACCCCTCTTGCTGACTATGAATCCAAGCAATTTTCCTGATGAAACACCAAACACACACTTCTTGGGGTTCATCTTCAACTGATACTCCCGTGCTCTTTGCAAGACCTTAGCCAGAACCCCAGGATGCTCAATCCTTGTTCTTGATTTCACTACCAGGTCATCAACATACACCTCTATAAAAATGTGGATCATGTCATGAAAGATAGCCATCATGGCCCTTTGGTAAGTGGCTCCGGCATTCTTGAGCCCAAACGGCATGACCACATAACAATAAGTTTCCCAAGGTGTAGTGAATGAGGTTTTATCCTGATCCTCCTCAACCAAGCGGATCTGATTATAACTAGAGAAGCCATCCATAAAAGAAAGGGTCTCATACCCTGCCGTATTGTCAATCAGCACATCTATGTGAGGGAGGGGGAAATCATCTTTAGGACACGCGCGGTTAAGGTCCTGGAAGTCTATGCAAATTCTGACTCTTCCGTCCTTCTTCATTACCGGGACAATGTTAGCCACCCAATTAGGATAGAGGACGACTCTAATAAATCTAGCCTTATGAAGCTTGTCGACCTCTTCTTTCATCTTTAATGCCATGTGGGGGTGGAAACGTCTTAACCGATGTTTGATCGGGATGGATCCTGGCTTAAGTGTGAGACGGTGTTCAACAAGCGCAGGGTCCAGACCCGGCATATCTTCATAACTCCATGCAAACGCATCCTTATAATCTTGAAGAACTTGAATGAGCACCTCTTCTTCGGAAGGCGGCAAATTTTTACTGATGAGGACAATCCTAGGGTTTTCCTCGGTACCCAGATTGATCTCTTTGGTGGGTTCTTCTACTGAGGCTAATGGTTCATCGAATCGTCTCATGCCACTAGTAAAAGCATCAGCCTCGTCCTCATATTCTTCATATTCTTCATCCCCCTCTTCAATAGGGTCTTCATCGTTCATGATCTCATAAACACCAAACCCTTCATCTATAGAGCACACATCCTCACATTCTATATCCGACAGGAGTACTGGATCCTCTAAAAACTTGAGAAGAACTAAACATGCCCGGCATCTTCTAGCTAGATCTAGCAAGAACCTACGGGGAATTTGTCTACCCTTGGCCTTCTTATGTGTATCTACCCCATGACTCTTGGAAGAAGAAGAAGAGGGAGAGGAACAAGATGACAAACTAGACGAACTACCCTGACCTAGGGAGGAGGAGAAGAGGAAGACGCAATGGATACAGGAGGAGATACAGAGGAGCCTCCTCACCAGAGGAGAAAAGGAGGTCCGCTAACGAACCTTGAAAGAGCGGCCCTTGGATCGGGGCACACTCTTGAGCAAGATAGGAGGTCTCTTCAATAGAGATGGAAGATTGGAAAGTTTGAATTTTGGCGTTTTTTTTTCATTTTCAAGAATAAAGCAATGGGAGGAAGGAGTAGGAGGTGATGTTGAGATTGAAAGATCAGAGAATGATTGAATGAGAGATTGCCCATGTGGGGGTGCAATGGAGAGTTGAGAAAATTGCTCGAGGAGCAAAGGAGGAATTGAAGAAACTTGAAAGAAATCCGGAGAAAGAGTAATCAAGACCGCGGGCGGTCTAGGAATATCGGGGAACACCATCTTGGAGCACCCGAGAGTGATAAGTGACGGGTGTATGGAATTTAGAGAGAAAAGGCCGGCCCATAGCCTATCCACAGTGAAGCCTTCTTCATACGGCACATCCGGCTCCCCAGTATTTGTATAGTTGCTTAAGAGCTGCCTCTTGTCTGTAATCACTACCGGCTTTTCTATTAACTCATGAATAATCGGCGGCCATTCCGGATCAGTCGGCATGAATAGACGACTTAGAGCAATGGCGATGTCATTCATATGAAACCATCTATACCAGTCACATTCCGGGTCATCCATCTTTCTTCTTTTGTCAGGCCTCAAAGACTCCAGAGCTTTGTATGTAGCCAGTGGGGCTATGTGGCGAGCAAACTGGCGCGCATGTACATCTTGATGATCTAACATGGAAGTAACCAATGTGGTCTGCTCATCATATTGAGTACCCCCTTTTACAAAGTGTGTTTGCAGGGTCCATGTGAGGGACTGTCTATCTGTCTTGAGAGTGGAGGTCATAACAGCCCATGGCTCTTCATTACCTTTGCCAATTTTTTCTTTGCCCGGCCCTTTGTATCCTAAGCCACCTCGGGGAATGAGCTTGTAATTTTTAATGGGCTTTACCCTGCCATGGAGATTAGCACCTAGGCCCTTGCCGGTTCTGTATCTCATTTTCATTAAAATGCTCCACCCCCGGGGTATTCATCATATTCTTCTTCTTCTTCCCCTTGGGAGGTAGGGGAGACATCAGAGCTGATGCAGATGTTGTGACTGGAGGCCTTAACAAATCCTGCCGCGGGTCGGCAACATCTAACACTGAGAGCAAAGGCCTATTGGAAGGCCATATGGAAGGTACTGATGTTGCTGAGTGAATATCTTCTGATGGCAGAATGGGCATGCTAGTGACTTTGATGATGCGCCCTTTATGAGGAAACTTTATGCATTGATGGTTGGTAGAAGGCACCGCATCAAGTTCTTGGATGTAAGGGCGGCCCAAAATGCCATTGAAGGTTGGGTCCATATCCAGGATGTGGAAATCCGCTGTGATTGAGACCGAACCCAAACCAACTTTCAGAGTAATCATCCCTAGGGGAGGTTTCTTGGTATTATCATAAGTAGTGACGGTAATAGTATATGGCCGGATCTGATTGTCCAAGAATGCCACACATCTTCAAAGTGCTTGGCGACAACACATTAATGGATGCTCCAGTGTCCACTAGGCATTGCTTGATTGCCACTTTATTAATATCAATTGTGATGCATAAGGCATACTTTCTTGCCGACTTTGGAGCCAACTCATGCTCATGGAAGACAATAGCCGGCTGGTCACTTGCCGGAGTCAAAACTAATGTGATTTGTTCAGCCGGAAGATCTTCATTAACCATCACTTTCTGTAAATATTCTTTCAAGGCTTGTTGGTGAACGGTGGATCTCTTTATCAGTTCTAAGATGGAAATCCTTGCCGGGGTCTTGTCTAAATACTTTAGCAAATCATATTGTGTGCCCGGTATGGATTCCTGTTCTTGCTCTTGCTCTTCTTGCCCCTGCATGGGCTCTAGCTCCCTCTGTAGAAATACACGATGGAACATCCATCCACTGCGGAGCACCGTGATTGGCGATGATCGCGCCCCTGTCGGGTTGTGGGTAGGTGGAGGGTTGATGGAAGAAGAAGAGGGGATATTTGGGTTAGTGGGTGCTGGAGGGGTGGCCAAAGGAGGAGCCCTTATGAGAGGCCTTGTTAGTTGAGGGACAGTGATAACGGGAGTAATAGGAGGTACCTGAACGGCAGAGGGAGGTGTAGGCCGAATGAGGAGGGATCTGGGTAAAAATGAAGGGTTTGTGGGTGGCGGAGGATTGGTGATAACAGAGGGATTAGGTGTTGGCGAGGGGAGAATGAGAAGTGGCCTAGCTGGCAAAGGTGAAGAGTTGATGATTGGAGGGGTTTGTTGTGTTATGGAAGGTGGCGGAGGGCGAATAAGGAGTGGCCTAGTTGGTAAGGGATTAGTGGTGGTGGAGGGAATTTGATTAGGAGTGCGTAAAAGGGGACGTGAGGGTTAGGGAGAAGGCGTTGGAGTGAGAGGTGTTCGTAAGAGACGGGGTGGTTGGGCTGGAGTTTGATTTATGGCCCCGACAGAGGCGTTCTCTTTATGCCACCCTTGTCCTCTTTCCACTTCGTGGAAGGAAGTGACATGGCTTACTTGTTGATTTGGTGGGTGCTCCGACAGCGGATTATGGACAATCCCCATGTCCGGTTGAGGTGCGGGAGCTTGATGTTGCTGTGGAGGAGGTT
>JAHNEJ010002706.1:0-40113 GCA_022559845.1 Amorphophallus konjac | reverse complement strand
AGGTTTTAGACCCCCGGACCCGACCTGGCAGTTCATTTAAACTAAGTGTAATTTGAAAATGAACGTTGAGCGCCGAGCTCAAACCGGGCATCCGATTTGGATTCCGTCAGTTTTGACATGTCAATTTCATCTCCGAGGTCATGTTGGAATGATCAGCACGGCCATCCAACTGGAATTTCAGGTTTTAGACCCCCGGACCCGACCTGGCAGTTCATTTAAACTAAGTGTATTTAGAAAATGAACTTTTGAGCGCCGAGCTCAAACCGGGCATCCGATTTGGATTCCGTCAATTATGACAAGTCACTTTCATCTCCTAGGTCGTGTTGGAATGATCGGCACAGCCATCCGACCGGTATTTCAGGTTTAGACCCCAGACCCGACCTGGCAGTTCATTTAAACTAAGTGTACTTTAAAAATGAACTTTGAGCGCCGAGCTCAAACCGGGCATCCGATTTGGATTCCTTCAGTTCTGACAAATCACTTTTCATCTCCCAGGTCATGTTGGAATGATCGTCATGGCCATTCGATTGGGTATTTCAGGTTTTAGACCCCCGGACCCGACTTGGCAGTTCATTTAAACTAAGTGTACTTTGAAAATAAACGTTGAGCGCCGAGCTCAAACCGGGCATCCGATTTGGATTCCGTCAGTTCTGACAAGTCACTTTCATCTCCCAGGTCGTGTTGGAATGATCGGCACGCCCATCCGACCGGTATTTCAGGTTTTAGACCCCCCGGACCCGACTGGCAGTTCATTTAAACTAAGTGTATTTTGAAAATGAACGTTGAGCGCCGACCTCAAATCGGGCATCCGATTTGGATTCCGTCAGTTCTGACAAGTCACTTTCATCTCTCAGGTCGTGTTGGAATGATCGGCATGCCCATCCGACTAGTATTTCAGGTTTTAGACCCCCGGACCCGATCTGGCAGTTCATTTAAACTAAGTGTATTTAGAAAATGAACTTTTGAGCGCCGAGCTCAATCCGGGCATCCGATCTGGATTCCGTCAGTTCTGACAAGTCACTTTCATCTCTCAAGTCGTGTTAGAACAATCGGCATGGACATCCGACCGGTTTTTTCAGGTTTTAGACCCCCGGACCCGACCTGGCAGTTCATTTAAACTAAGTGTATTTAGAAATTGAACTTTTGAGCGCCGAGCTCAAACCGGGCATCCGATTTGCATTCCGTCAGTTCTGACAAGTCACTTTCATCTCCTAGGTCGTGTTGGAATGATCGACACAGCCATCCGACCGGTATTTCAGGTTTTAGACCCCCGGACCCGACCTGGCAGTTCATTTAAACTAAGTGTACTTTAAAAATGAACTTTGAGCGCCGAGCTCAAACCGGGCATCCGATCTGGATTCCGTCAGTTCTTACAACTCACTTTCATCTCCCAGGTCATGTTGGAATGATCGTCATGGCCATTCGATCCGTATTTCAGGTTTTAGACCCCCGGACCCGACCTGGCAGTTCATTTAAACTAAGTGTATTTTGAAAAATGAACGTTGAGCGCCGACCTCAAGCCGGGCATCCGATTTAGATTCCGTCAGTTCTGACAAGTCACTTTCATCTCTCAGGTCGTGTTGGAACGATCGGCATGCCCATCCGACCGGTATTTCAGGTTTTAGACCCCCGGACCCGATCTGGCAGTTCATTTAAACTAAGTGTATTTAGAAAATGAACTTTTGAGCGCTGAGCTCAAACCGGGCATCCGATCTGGATTCCGTCAGTTCTGACAAGTCACTTTCATCTCTCAGGTCGTGTTAGAACAATCGGCATGGACATCCGACCGGTTTTTCAGGTTTTAGACCCCCGGACCCGACCTGGCAGTTCATTTAAACTAAGTGTACTTTGAAAATGAACGTTGAGCGCCGAGCTCAAACCGGGCATCCGATTTGGATTCCGTCAGTTCTAACAAGTCACTTTCATCTCCCAATTTGTGTTGGAATGATCGGCATGGCCATCCGACCGGTATTTCAGGTTTTAGACCCCCGGACCCGACCTGGCAGTCATTTAAACTAAGTGTATTTAGAAAATGAACTTTTGAGCGCCGAGCTCAAACTGGGCATCCGATCTGGATTCCGTCAGTTTCTCACAACTCACTTTCATCTCCCAGGTCGTGTTGGAATGATCAGCACGGACATCCGACCGGTATTTCAGGTTTTAGACCCCCGGACCCGACCTGGCAGTTCATTTACCCTAAGTGTACATTGAAAATGAACGTTGAGCGCCGAGCTCAAACCGGGCATCCTATTTGGATTCCGTCAGTTCTGACAAGTCACTTTCATCTCCTAGGTCGTGTTGGAACGATCGGCACGGCCATCCAACGAGTATTTCAGGTTTTAGATCCCCGGACCCGACCTGGCAGTTCATTTAAACTAAGTGTACTTTAAAAATGAACGTTGAGCGCCGAGCTCAAACCGGGCATCCGATTTGGATTCCGTCAGTTCTGACAAGTCACTTTCATCTTCCAGGTCATGTTGGAATGATCATGTGAGACACGGAAAAAATCTAAGAAATATTCTTATCGTAGATAAAAGGTAGATTTTCGTTCTTTTTGAAAAGAAACACTCCTCTGCGTAGAGAGGGTTCCGTGGGTGCGTATAAGTGTCAGACGATTTGGGTTCGAGTGCTGGACCTTTCCCCACTGACCAGAGTCAGTGTTGATTTACATCGGCCTAACGTCCGAACACCTTTGTTTAACTGTCAAAGAGGTCCCAAAAGACTTCTACAGAGGTTCTGATGTGGAGGGCAAGCTCACTCGAGAGACTCTCTATGACCACTCATTTTACCACCAACATATAGAAACAACTGGATTAGGGCTAGGTCTGAGCAAAACCCTAAGATTTAAGCATAGAGGCGCAAATATGCGGAAGCCATAGGCATTTTCAAAGCAAGGGAAGTTTTCTGGACCCCGGGGGTATTTTGGTAATTTTACCAACCCTGAGGTATTTTGGTAATTTTCCAGGCCAGGGACATTTATGACATGTTCTGGGCTGGAGTGGAAGTAGGATTGGGTTCCTGTCTCCCCAAGGCATGGGAGCCGTTTCTGGAGTGCTTCAAGGGCTCTGAGGCCATTTTTAGGTCACAGGGGTATTTTGGTAATTTTACCAGACCCTAGACCTAGGTTTGAAATGATACCCGAGTGCTAGACTGAGCTGACGACACTTCCGGACCGAAGGAATGACAAGGGGCTTCAAAGAAGGCACACATCTGTCAATTTGGCCGAAGGAGGGGTATATACACAATTTTCCAAAGTCGGGGGTTTTCTTATAATTTTCCCACCCGAGGTTACATATAAAACATGCTGAATGCTTTTATAATTCCATGTGAGTACAAGGATTGTCGGCGAGTTGTCGACTGTACAAACGTCCGCCTTGGAGCGGGAGACAGGGACGTAGTCCCAATTACAAAAGATTGCAGGGTATAACTGCAAATTACAGGACTTCGGTCTTCTACAATCCCGGGAAGGATATTTTTGTAATTTCGCCATTATAGGGGGCAGAAATACAAGACTTGGTCGTCCCGAGACGTAAAGACTTACAAACGTGGCCCGCTGAGGGGCATAATTACAAACATGGCCCACTGAGGGGCACAATTAACAACATGACCCTCTGAGGGGCGTAAACGTAAATATACCCCGTAGGAGCATAAATACAAGACCCGGGGACTTACCCCACACGGGCCGAAACAACGAACAAAAAGCTTCAAGTGTCTTCCGTAGGTTGATGCTTGTAGTGCTTCTCAGTCTCCTTCCTTTGGACCTCTGGGGGTCTATTTATAGAAGTGGGGAACCTCCCCGGGAGTGTTCGACCCCGTACGGGTCCGAACCTCCCCGGGAGTGTTCGACCCCGTACGGGTCCAACGGGATGAAAATGACCCCGGGACTCTCCACCCCGGGGAGGTTCCTCTCCTGACCGTCCCGGGGTCGCGGACGCCCGGGGGGAACCCGCCCAGGGTCGCAGCTCTCCGGGGGGGACCTCCCCGGGGTCGCGACCCCCCCGGGGACCTGCCTGGGGTCGCGGACCCCCGGGGGGACCTCCCCGGGGTCGCGCGCTCCCGGGGGGAACCTCCCCGGGATCGCGCGCTCCCGGGGGGAACCTCCCCGGGGTCGCGGCCCCCGGGGGGGACCTGCCCGGGGTCGCGGCCCCGGGGGGGGGGGCCTGCCCGGGGTCGCGACCCCCCGGGCAGGACCTGCCCGGGGTCGCGGACCCCGGGTGGGTCCCTCCCGGGGTCGGGCGACCCCGGACGGGTCCGCCCGCCCAAGGGAAGCCCCGTGCGGGTTTGCCCACTTCCGGGCGGACCCGTCCGGGTGAGGGCAACCCCGTACGGGTCCCTCCGACCCCGTACGGGTTCCTCCGACCCCGTACGGGTCTTCCATCTCCAAGTTAGCCCATTTCTGCTTCAACTAAATAAAAGCGGAGGTATTTTTGCAAAGCAAAATTTGCTGCCAACAAATGCCCCCCACGGAACGTTCGTCAAAGCCGGGGCGGAGGCGGACGGTCCGTGCCCTCTGTAGAGCTGCACCTTACTGCTTCATTGCTTTCCAGAAAGCTGAGGGTTGATGCTGGCTTGCCTCGGAGAGGCTTGTTGTCCCGGAGTTGACGTAGGCTTGCTTCTGAGAGACTTGTTGGCCTAGAGTTGATGGGGGCTTGCTTCTGAGAGACTTGTTAGCCCGAAGTTGATGGGGGCCTGCTTCTGAGAGACTTCTTGGCCCGAGTTGACGTAGGCCTGCTTCTGAGAGCCTTGTTGGCCTAGAGTTGATGGGGGCTTGCTTCTGAGAGACTTATTAACCCAAAGTTGATGGGGGCCTGCTTCTGAGAGACTTGTTAGCCCGAAGTTGATGTAGGCCTATCTCGAAGAGGCGCATCCATCTGAGTCGTCGTTGATTGACTATTGAGCTGTGATAGCTGGAGACTGACACTGGCCGACCCTTGGGGGTGCGTTTGGCCAAAAGTCATGGTGCTGGCTGACCACTAAGATGCCACTGAAGACGTGTCAGCTAACCGCTGAGGTGTGTAGCCGCAAGTTAAAGCTAGCTAACTGCTAAGGTGTCGCCAAAGTGTGTCGACTAACATCTGAGGTGTAGCCGAACATGTTGATGTGTCGGCTGACCGCTGAGGTATGTCGCCGAATGTAGAAGGTGGCTAATTGCTGACTTGTGATAGCCAAGGTTGATGTAGACCAGCCCTTAGGGCATGTTGGTCTGGATAGATGTCGGCCGTACACGGGCTGAGGCAACTCCTTTCTTTGCTTTAGCTTCAGCTAGTGAGGCTTCAAAGCTGCTTCAGAGTTTTCTGACCCTTGGGATGGAGTGGCCGAATGGTCCTCAACTTGGTGTAGCATTGCCAGATGCATGCATTTGTTCTCCCTCGGGACGCCTGGATGACTGAGCTTGCGTCTTTATGGGAGGAGTTTGTCCACGTTCGCGCTATTTAGAAAGCGGAGGCGGAGGACTCAGCTGACGATTCAGCAAGAGGAGGAGCAACTTTGTAGACTTCGGAGAGCCCAGGCTGAGGTGGGCGCCCAAGTCAAGGCCACTTACGAGCGCGAGCAGATGGCCTCCCAGAGTGTAGAGGCACTTTTGTGAGAGGTCCAGGGGACCGAAGAGTAGTGCAGTCTTGCCGATGTAGATTCTGCCATAGGCTTGAGGGGCTCCATGAGGAAGCTCTTCAGAGTAAGACTCGCCTTGCGGAGTTGCAGAGGGACGTATACCGTGGTTGACGAGCTCTGGCACTTCCTTGTACATAGGACTCTCACGCCCCATTTTTTTTTTGTTGGAGTTATTCCCGAGGGCTTGTCTCGGGCTCCCTTGATGACATTAATGAATAAAGGATAGAACTTAGCATAGCCGTTTTTGCTTCCATCCTCTTGCATGTATGTCTCTCTTTTTTTTTTCTCTTTTTTTTTATCACTTTACCAGCCCTACCGCCCTTTCGGGTTTTCGCCAGGACTGGCCCCCTTTAGCTTTTTCCAGTGCGCCCTTTCGGGTTTTCACACTGAGGGGTACCCATTTTTGCCTAAGGCGCCCTTTCGGGTTTTCGCCAAAGCCGGGTTAAAGCATTTTTACCCTTGATTGCTCTTCTAACAGAAACAACCAAGTCCGCTGGGGCATCAATATTTTTAACCCCATTTTTTTTCTTTCTTTTTTTTTGTCCTATAATGCCAAAAGGCGAGGAAAAGGTGGCACTCCCATAGGGACGTGTGTGCCGCAGATGTGGGACAAGTGGGTAGATTTGATTGTCCGGGTGGGACGAATGAATCAAATCTGTAAGCCGAAAGGCGAAGCGGATTGGTAGCCTGAGAGGGCGTACTGAGACCGAACCCAAGAGGACAGAAATGAGCCGAAAGGCATAATGGGTTGGCAGCCCGAGAGAGCATACTGAGACCGAACCCGGTGAGACCAAAAGGTGTAGTGGGTTGGCAGCCCGAGAGAGCATATTGAGGCCAAGCCCGGTGTGACAAGATGGGTGGATTCGACTGTCCTAGGGGGACGCAATTAGCCAAATCCAAAACCGAAGGTTGACCGAGTTAGCAACCCGAAAAGGGTGTGCATATGCCAAGCCCGGTTGGAACAACAAAGGAGTTGGTTTAACAGTCCGAAAGGGACATGCAGGTTAAACCTGGAGGCTGATAGGCGGGATGGGTTGGCAGCCCGAAAGAGGCATGCATAGGCCAGACCCGAAACGACGAAAGGAAGGGATTTGACAGCCCGAGTGGGACATATAAGTTAAATCCGTGAGCCGATAGGCAAATAGGGTTGGCAGCCTGAGAGGGCATGCTGAGGCCAAGCCCGTGGGGGCAAATGAGTAAACCTGACGATCCCGGTGGGATATATGAGTCAAGTCTAAAGCCAAGAGGCGAGATGGGTTGACAGCCCGAAAGAGCATGCAGAGGTCAAACCCTGAAGAAGAAAAGGGGTGGATTTGACAGCCCTAGTGGGACGCGAGAGTCAAATCCGAAAGCCGATAGGCGAATAGGTGGGTTGGCAGCCCGAGAGGACATGCTGAGGCCAGACCCGGTGGGACATGTGTCGCAAGACACGATGGATTGGTAGCCCGAGAGAGCATACTGAGACCAGATCCCAAGAAGATAAGATGAGCCGAAAGGCATGATGGGTTGGCAGCCCGAGAGGGCGTGCTGAGACCAATCCCAAGGAGGTTAGATGAGTCGAAAGGCATGAAGGGTTGGCAGCCCGAGAGAACATACTGAGGCCATTCCCTAGAATGAAAGAGGAGCCGAAAGGCATGATGGGTTGGCAGCCCGAAAGAGCATACTGAGGCCATTCCCTATAATGAAACAGGAGCCGAAAGGCATGAAAAGTTGGCAGCCCGAGAGAGCATACTGAGGCCAGTCCCAGTGGGACAAGAGAGTAAACGGGTTTAACTGCTCAGAAGAGACATATGAGCTGAACCCAGAAGCCGATAGGCGGAATGGGTCGGCAGCCCGGAAGAGGCGTACATAGGCCGAGCCCGATGGGACAAAGTATGACACCGTCAAAATGCCAGTGGGACTAGGTGTCATAGAACGTCATGTAAGGCGTAGCCATGGCATCAATATGATTTTTTTTTCGAGATGGGGTGGAGTCATTGACTTAGAGCCACCCATAGAATAGACAGAGAGAGGATTTTTTTTTTCACATTACCAACCTCACCGCCCTTTCGGGTTTTCGCCGAGGCTGGCCCCCTTTAGCTTTTTCCGGTGCGCCCTTTCGGGTTTTCACACCGAGGGGTTGCCCATTTTTGCCCGAGGCGCCCTTTCGGGTTTTCACCTCGACCGGGTCTGTGGCCTTTTTACCCTCAGCCAACCGTTGAAGGCTGACTGAGTCCGCCGGGGTATCAATATTTTTAACCCCTTTTTTTTTGAACCTTCACTGAGGAGAGGTATTGTCCTGTGAGGACTGCTGCAGAAACTCTTGCGGTGGCGCATGGTAGAGCTTCATATGCTTGCCGTTGAGAGGAGGGAAGGGATTGTCTCCCTTGTGGTCAAGGACCGTATAGGCCCCTCCTTCGTAGGCCTTCTGGATGACGTAAGGTCCACGCCAATTGGGCTGGAGTTTGCCGCTGGATCTTCCCGCAAGAACCTCCTTTTCTTTGACCATGACAAGGTCACCTTTCTTGAACGCCCGTTGCTTGACCAGCTTATCATAAGCACGTGTCATGCGGGCTTGATACACTTGCAGGTGTTTGTAGGCTTTAAGTCTTTGACCTTCAAGGTTGGACAGTTCCTCGAGCCTTCTTTCAATTTCAGATTGGTCTTGGCCTGGCAATCCGGCGTGCACAGCAACGCGGTAAGATGCTAGCTCGATCTCCACAGGGACCACCGCTTCAGCTCCATAGACCAAAGAGAATGGGGAACAACCCGTGGGGGTTTTGTAAATAGTCCGATAGGCCCATAGGGCTTCGTGGACCTTCTCACCCCAATCCCGCTTACGGCCACCTACTATCTTGGACAGTAGCTTGCAGAGGGTTTTGTTGAAGGCCTCGGCCAAGCCATTGGCCTGGGGATTGTAGACCGACGACGCTCTCCAGTCAATATGAAACTTGGCCGCCAGAGCATAAACAGTCTTGTTCTTGAACGACGTGCCATTATCGGATATAATCCGGCTGGGGGTGCCGAATCTGTATATGGTATAGTGCCGCACAAAACGGGCAACTATCTCCCCTGTAACTTCCCGTAGTGGAACAGCTTCCGCCCATCTGGAGAAGTAATCGGTGGCGGCAAGTATGAACTTGTGACCTTGGGATGATGGTGGGAATGGTCCCACTATATCCATACCCCATTTTGTAAATAGCCAAGTGGGCGCTGTTGGATGGAGCGGGTTAGGTGGCCGCCGAGGGACTGGGCCGAATGCTTGGCATTAGTGACATGTACGAGCGAATTGATTGCAATCTTCGTACATGGTGGGCCAGTAAAACCCTTTGAGCTTGATACTATTTTTCATCTTAGGTCCTGCTTGGTGAGCTCCACATAATCCGGAGTGAACCTCATGCATGACAGTATTGGCCTCCTTGGATGAAAGACAACGGAGGAGGACCGATCGGTCCTTTTCATGGACGAGCCTGAAAAGCAGATCGTCAATCAGCTGGTAGGATGTCGCCCTGCGTAGCAGTTGCACCCTCTGAGCCCGATCAGGAGGGAGCCAGCCGTTCTTTATCTTTATGATCGGCTCACGCCAATCTTCTTCTTCGGGAACAATCTCCTCTTGAATGTTGTCGACCTCATACACAGTGAGGCCGGATTCTTCGTCGAGCACACTTGGCATGAGCCTCCGGTGTCTGACTGTAATATTCAATTCTCCCTCAGGCGGGAGTTTTAGGGCTGCTGCCAACTTTGCCAGAGCATCAGCCTGGGAGTTGTTGCCTCTGGGGACATGGCCTATTTCAAATAGGTAAAATTTTTCCTTGAGCCTCATGACGGCTGCATGGTAGGGGACGAGCTCCTTTTTACGGACATCATAGACGCCCAGTACTTGTCGGATGACGAGCTGAGAATCCCCATACACTTTGATGCACTTGATATCTATCTCCAGTGCCAGTTGAAGCCCAATAATTAATGCTTCATACTCTGCCTCATTATTAGTCAGTGACTTCATGAGAGCACAAGAGTTGTGGAGGATACCGCCTTGTGGAGACACAAAGACTACCCCCGCACCCGAGACATAGTCCGTAAGGCCGCCAGCTCTTTTGATTGTCCGAGAGGCACCATCAAAATATAACTCCCAATATGGGAGATCAAGGGCGAGGACGCCTGGCTCCATCTGTAGTGGGACTTTTTCAGAAGACTCCCCGATTTCTTGAGAAGGCACTAACACCTCTTCGTCGGGTAGCTCAAAGTTGAGTGGCGAATCTTCTGGCACGAGGTGCGCTGCTAAGAACTCGGCCATTCCTTGTCCTTTGATCGCCTTGCGTGGGACGAAGGTGATGTCGAACTCCATGAGGATAAGTGCCCATTTACCAAGTCTACCAGAAAGGACAGGCTGGCTGAGCAGAAATTTGAGTGGGTCACATTTTGAGATGAGCTCCACCCGATGGGCTAGGAGATAGTGCCTCAGCTTCTTGACAGCAAACACCAGAGTTAGGCACATCTTTTTCATGGGAGCGTACCGATGCTCAGGCCCGATCAATTTTCGGCTGAGGTAGTACAGTGGCTGCTCCTTGCCCTCTTCATTGATCTGGGCTAGGAGAGCTCCCAAAGAGGCATCCATGGCAGCAATATACAAGATAAGGGGTTTCCCTCTGACGGGTGCCCCTAAGACTGGAGGAGTCAGCAGATACTCCTTGATTTGCTCGAAGGCCTTCTGACAGTCTTCGTCCCATATGAAGGGTGCTCCTTTCTTCATCAATTTTCCGAAAGGTAGGCATCTTCCTGAGAGGTTGGAAATAAACCGCCTAATATAGGCGAGCCTTCCCTGAAGAGATCTGAGCTCTGTCAAGTTTTTGGGCGGAGGTAGTCCCCTTATGGCCTTGATTTTGTCGGGGTCGATTTCTATGCCTCGATACCTGACAATGAAGCCAAGGAACTTGCCACTGGAGACGCCGAAGGCGCACTTCATCGGGTTCATCTTGAGCTGGAATTGTCGGAGCCTTTCAAAGACTCGACGCAGGTCAACTAAGTGATCCTCCCGCTTCTTTGTCTTGACGACCAGATCATCAACATAGCATTCGACAAGGTCATGTAGCATCTCGTCGAAGATCTTGGTCATTGCCCTTTGATAGGTTGCGCCGGCATTCTTCAGGCCGAACGGCATCCTTTTGTAGTTGAAGATCCCCTTAGGAGACCGGAAAGCCGTATGGTCTTTGTCTTTGACGGCCATGCGGATTTGATTATAGCCCGACGACCCGTCCATGAAAGACAAGGCTTCGTGACCAGTGGTCATATCAACCATTGTCTCAGTGATTGGGACAGGGAAGTCATCCTTTGGGTATGCCTTATTCAAATCCCTGAAGTCGATGCAGACTCGGACTTGGCCATTCTTCTTCTTAACAGGGACTATATTGGCGAGCCACACAGGATACATGCAAGGCTCTATGAAGTCCACGTTGAGCATTTTGTCGACTTCAGCATTGACCTTCAGTTCCAGCTCGTGGCGCATGCGCCTTTGAGCTTGCTTGACTGGCTTGACTGTTGAAAATATTGCCAGCTCATGTTCAGCCACAGAAGGGTCGAGCCCGGGCGTTTCTTTATAAGTCCAGGCGAAACAATCCCTGAACTCTTCTAAAAGCTGTCGATACGACTGCCTTTCTTCCTTACTGAGGAGAGCACTTATGAAGGTGGGACGATAGTCACTTTTGCTTCCAAGATTGATTTCGATCAACTCGTCCACAGTTGCTTGACCACCGTCTTCAAGCTCCGGTGGAGCTGGTTGGAGGTCGACGAAGTCTCCCTCGTCATCAGTGTTGGCTTCATAGACATCAAATTCTTCGAAGCACTTTTGCTTGTGGCTTGAAGCCGAAGGGCTTGCTTCATCTTGCTGATGGTTAGCAGGCTGAGCTGCTCCTTTCTCTGAGGGGTGGTCATTGTCGACTCCTGATAAAGGTGATGGTGTCGTAGACACATCAGCGGACTCCCTCACAGAGTCATCAACCTTAGGCTCAGCTTCAGCTTGCCCATTAGGGAGAGGTAGCAGTCCTATGTATTGACTGCAAAGTGGACCTCGAAGTCCTTTTCCTGGTCATAGCCAAGGCCCCTTGTATCTTTGCGGGAGAAGGGAGGTTGCCCACGAACTTGCGGAGGGTTCCATAGCTGGTGGAAGTATGCCGCTCGTGTTGGGTCCAAAGTTTGCGGGATGTGCTGCTTTTTACACATCTCCTTAATGTGCTCTGGCATATCGTCCATCTCCTGGACTGGCTCTGGCACCACATCGGCGGGAGTATCCCAGCCGAAGTCATCTTTAGGAGGACACGGTGGGACTAAATCACCTTTGTAAAAGATGATCGGTTTGACCTCCTTGCCCTTGTTGCGTCTCCTTCTCCGTTGATAGGAGACTATAAAGGTCTTCAACTGTTCCACCTCCTGTTCGTCTCGTTGGGACAAGAGCTGAAGGCACTTGGGTGGTAAGGAGATACTCCCATCAATGACCCGGCTGATAAGGTTGGCTTCAAAGTCAACACTCCGCCTTTCTGGTTGAGTCGGCTTGGAGGCGGCACTGAGGCTCAGCCTGTGCAGCTTTACCATGTCTTGGTTAACAGTGAAAAGCTGCCCCTCTTCAACTTCAGGGTCTACCTTTTGCTTCCCTTTACCTTTTAAAGGCTCGGGGATTGTTAAGGTGGGCTTCCCAAAATATAGTGAAGCATCGGCCAGATGGCACTCATTAGGATGGAATGGGGCTTGGTCTGCGAAGACGATATGTTGCTCCCCTTCCTTGGCATATTTAATGCACTGATGCAAAGTTGAAGGAACGACCCAATTCTCATGAAGCCAAGGTCTTCCAAGCAGCATCTTGTAAGATGTATCGGAGTTGATGATATAAAATGTCGCTTGGGTGACAAAATCACCCAAGACAAGCTTGACCACAACCCGACCAAGCGCCTCCTCGGAACCCTGATTGAATCCCGAGATCTTGACATCGGTCACCTTTTGCAAATAAGGTGCCAAGTATAGAGACTTGAAAGTCTTCAAAGGCATAATGTTGACGGCTGCTCCGGCGTCCACCAGGATGCGATTCACGTCATGCCCATTAATCGTCCCCTTCATATATAAGGGACGATTATGGCACGGAGAAGACAGCAACATGTCTTTGTCCGTGAAGGAGATATTGGCTGTGAGTGCTTCATATGCCTGGGCTTGCAGCTCTGCAGCATGGGCTTCATACGCCTCTGGATCTTGAAGTATTTTGACAAGAGCCTCTCTGAGGTCTTTGCTCCAGGCAATGGCTTCCCAAATAGTGACATTTGTTGGGAACCGCTTCATATGATGAATAATTTTGCGGTCTGCCCTGGCACGGGTCTTGTCAAATGGCGGAATGATTTCCGCCAAGGCCTTCGGCACCTGGCGAGACTTCTCCCGTTTAGGAGGGCGCTCCTCCGTATTCTGGCCTTCCGCATCTTCCTGGAATAGCGGAGCCAAAGACTCTTCTGGAGGTGGCAAAGGTTCTTCAGGCTGGTCTTCATTAGAAGGACCTGCTGGACTTACGGGCTCGACCCTGTTGGAGGGGCCGGCTTGCTCTGACGCCTCCTCGCGCTTTGGCGACTTGGCTGGCTCCTCTTCTTCATCGGAGGAGGTGATTGTAAAAGGTACTCCGCCCGGCTTAGCCGTTGAGGTGGGACCTGAACCCTCTGAGGGGCTGAGGATGAAAGGGATTCCCCGAACTTGAGTTTCTGGGACAGGACCCGGCTTCTCCCCTCTGAATATTATGACCCGGTCAAGAGTCGGGAGACCTTCACGTCCACGTCGTCGGCCACGTCCCCGGCCATTTCTTGCCGAGCGACGCTGATATGTCGCCATAGGAGCCTGGCCTCCAGTGCTATCAGCCGTGGGACAGTAAATGTTGTCAGGCGGCGGAATCGCCACCATGTTGCAGGAGAGCTCTTGCAGTATTTCCTCGAGCATCTCGACAGTGAGCTCCTCATCTTTATAGAATAAAGAGAACTCCTTCGGGATTGGGAAGTCTTCACCCTCTTCAAGGCGGTGGGCCATTTCCCGGAGCCATTGCAGAAGACGGGCTTTGCGCCCAAGTTTGTCCCAGGGAATATATTCGTCTAGAGTGACGACCCTGGTGGGATGAGGGGGAGTGTACTCCTCCAGCTCATCTATGAGCTTTTGAAGTCTTTGTAGAGGAGTTAGCTCCTTAGGAGCCTTCATAGCAGCGGCTTGCTCGGCTTGCTTCTTCAACCTCCTCTTCAAGTTCTTCCTGCGATTCTTCTCCTGCTTCTTTTGGCGTGTTGCCTCTTGAGAAGAGAGAGAAGTTTGCTTCGGCAGTGGGACTCGCTTGCCCCCAGAATTTTGCTTCTTGCTCTGGGCTGGCTCCTTAGGAACCTTAGTGCCATGACTTTTTCTGGGGGCAATCTTGGTCCAATTGACCTCCTCCGGCTGAGCTTGGAAGGTGGCATTGATTGCCTGAGCAATTATTTCAGGAGGCAACTCCTGGAACTCTGCCAGTCCACAGTAGGGCCTCTGGGAGCTTTGTAGTTCCACCGACTTTGTTTGGTCTGGTGGGTTGGCTTGCTTGAGCTGCTGAGGCCTTTCTACAATTGGCGTCCTTGCTGAGCTGACAGAGGCCTTAGCCGGGATCTTTGCGGGCTCAAGGGGTTGAGTCCTTTCCCCGACTAATGGCCTTGCTGACTTGGCAGGAGCTTTGGCTGAAGGCTCTGACGCCTTGGCTTTGCCTTTGTTGTCTGGCTGAGAGTTCTCTCTTAGGACAATGCCAGGCTGACTCGACTTGGGACGGGCCTTGGAACTCTCTCCCACAGCTTGGCTTCCTGGGTTCTGGACCTTAGGCCCTTTATAGGTGGCCGTGGCCTTGCCTTTAGTGAGTAATGGGAATTCATCATTTTCCGTAGGCTCACTTGGCCGGACTAATCGGGAGGAAGCTTCAGTTTCTCGCCGGGCCTGCTGGAGTGTCTCCCTGGCGGCCTCTGCAAGGCGTAATCTTGTCATGGAATTCCCCTGAGAATCGACAACCCCTCTCTGGATGAGGGCTTCAATGAAGTCTTGAACCTCTGGGCATTGCCGAGTGGGGTGAGACACCCTTGCATGATACTTGCAATAACGGGGATGACTCTTGGCCGTCTCATTGTAATAAGACGGCGGGTCATGTGTCAACACCCAGCCATCCTCCAGAAGCTTGTCAAAAATCTTCTCAGTGTCTTCCTTAGGAAAAGAACACTGATGAGAGGGTCGCCACCCTGGATACCAGAGTGTGGACTTGGGCGATTGGGAACTGGCTCCCTGGGAACTAACTCCCTCCTCCTGCGGCTCGGGGAACTGGAAGGCTGCTGCAGCGTGAATGACGTTGACGGAGAAGTGAAGACTCCTTCGTGCATGCGGCTGCGGTGGGTCGACTAAAAATTCGCCCATATCCACCTTCCCTCGCCTGATTAAGTCTTCGGCGAGGTCCTTGAATGGCTCACAGTTGTGGATAACATGGCCAACAACTTCATGATATGGGCAATAGCCCTGATGCAAAGCATCACCTGGCGTCTGCTCCACGGGTGACGGGGTAATCAACCCCGCCTGCTGACATGCGAAGAAGATATTGGGAGTTTTCTCCAAAGGGAAGGAGTATAACTTCTCTGGGAGCTCGACTTAAAGTGGAGCCTCCATGTCTTCGGGTGAGTCCTCCTCGTCTTCAGATGAATCCGAGGACTCTTCAGAGAGCCAACCCCTGAGCGGGGCCTGACCCGTGGGTGATACACCCACCTCCCGTATGTGGGCTAGAGCTAACCCCCTGGCAAATGGGCCAAAAGGGAAGGTGGACAATTGCTGATCAATGCTCTCTAGGAACTGCAGCAAGCGCCTTTGTTCCAGTTGCAACTGTCGGACTTCCCCTCGGATCTTCCGGATGGTCCTCCGCAGTGCTAAACATTCTGGGAATGGAGGAGGAGTGGCTCTGGGACCACCATTGGGCTGTCGACTTGAGGGTCCGGCTTGGGAGGCATTGGAGCTTGAAGCCATCGCCACCATATGGACCACGTTAGCCGACCGGTTCGATCGGCTCCAGGGATGAGGCTGGGGTGGGTCGACTGCATGGCCCAGCATATTTACCAGGCCCTTTTGAATGAGCTCTTCTGCTATATTCTTGAAAACATAGCAATCCCCGACGGTGTGACCCAACCTCCGGTGATACACACAATAGGTTGGATCATCTGTCTTATCCACCTCCGCGGGCTTCCGCGGATCCGGCAGAGTGACGAGCTGCTCCTTGATACATAGATCAAAGAGCATCTTAGTATGCTCCTTTCTGAAGGAATAAGGCGTCTTCATGTTCTCTGATAAGGAAGACGCATTTGTCTTATCACCAGACTTCTTGCCTTTCCCTTTGGACTTTCCTTCCCCTTTATCTCCATTCGTTGGGGAGAAGTCCACGGCATTCACCTCCTTACCGCTAGCCAGACGGTCTTTGGAGGGTTTGCCTTTTGTAGGGGCTTGTACAGGGTGATCAGCGAAGAACATCTCAATCTCCGCCACCACCGTGTTGAGTTGGTCGAAGCCTCTAATATTGGAGCCCAGAAGCTTTTCACTGACTTCTGCCGAGAGACCCCTACGGCAGATGGTGATCGCATCTTCAGGCGTCGGAGGGTTATCGCAGCGCATGCTGACGTCCCTCCATCGCTTGATGAAGTCCAATGCTGTTTCGCCCTTCTTCTGTCGAAGGGAACAAAGCTCTGCTAAGGAGACTTTGCGCTCGACCATTTGAAAACGGTCGACAGACTTCTTTTGCATATCAGCCCAATCAGATACTGAGTTGGGCTTTAACCTTGAATACCATTGGAAGGCGGTGTCAGTCAAAGACATGGCAAAATACCGCAGTAAGTATGCCTCTTCCAAGGCTAATTCACCCATGGCCGTCATGTAATAGGCTAGGTGTTCATGCGGAGAACCCTGCCCGTTGAACTTCTGAAGCTTTGGGGCCTTCGGGCAATCTGGTGGAAGCTTCTTTAATTGATGATGGAGGGGATATGGCACGCTGTACAAATCAACGGTAGCCACACCCTCGTCATGTTGAGCAAACTTCGCTTCCACGATGCGCTCAATCATCTGCTTCTGCGCCATAAGGCTTTCTGCGACAGGAGTAGCAGATGACCGCGCATTGGCTTCATGTGGCGGGACTTCGAAGTCCACTGCCAGTGGGAGTCTTGCAGCGGTGATAGAGGCATTGGCTGCTGCCAGGATGGGAGAAGGATGCTGATCCACTCCAGCCGGTGCCGCCTGAGGCGGGGAAGGAACCTCCTTTTCGCGTAAAAGCGACTGTAGCAGGTTCTTGAGCTCTTGGTTTTCCCGTTGGAGCTCGTCCAGCATGGGGGCCCGTGGTTCCTCCCCCAGCTCTCCTTCGCGCCTGGAGTGACTGTCCCCATCAATACTGTGGACGTCTTCCTGGCGTTCTTCTTGCCGCGCCGGCTCAGACTGAGAGGTACCGGCGGCCGGCACCTGTTGAATTTGTGCCAGGCCCCGGGACCCGGACCTTGACCTCCTCGTATATTGAAGAGGCTGATTGAGTTCCCCCGAGGTGCCTTCAGGCTGTTTTTCGCCGGAGGTGGCGTAACAGGTGAACACTTTGACAGTGTCATCGGTCACCTGGACCACCCGCTTTTTCTTGGGCGGTTGTCGCTCCGGCTTGGGCGGCCTCCCAAGTCTGTCGAAGACAGACATTCGAGATGTGACTGCTTGAGGTGAGCGATCCTCCTCTGTGTGTGTAGAACTAGCCCACGGGGAAGTCGGCCGCACCTTCTTGCCGGCTCCTCGGCGTTTTTGTCCCCGTAGGGGTTGAGATGTAAATCTCGCAGATGTCGAGGCCTCAGTGCTTGGCGGACTCCGCATCCGCTGAAGCTCTGACATGCGGAAGGGCTCCTCCGCCCTCGCGCGCCTTATGATTCGGGCCTCCTCCTTGGTGACCCAGATCTTCTTCAAGTGGAGCTGGCGCTCCTCAACTGGGTTGCCCCCTGCCTTTGGACGGGAAGCTCGTGGCTTGGGCGGTTGCAGATGGCCCAGAGTTGCCGCCGGTACGGCAGACTTCTCCTTCTTCGCTTCTTTCTCCCGGACTTGCCGGAGGGGCTCGAAGCGATTGGAGGTAGAGATAGTCGGGACATGGTGATTCCGTGGCAGGATCGGCTCGCCTCCATCGAGCCGGATGCGGATGTCTCCGACAATTACCGTCTTTCCGGAGCGCGAGACAGCCGCTTCGGGCCTTGCACCCTTACGGCTTCGGCGTTGCCCCCATTGAGTAGGGGCGGCAGTGGTGGCGCCCGCCGTAGGCATGGCGTCCTCCTGACGACGGCGGCGTTGCCCCCGTTGAACAGGTACAGCACCTCTGAGGGTAGCCGCAGTAGGTTTGGCGCCGTTGCGGCGGCGACGTTGTCCCCGTTGAGCAGGGGCGGCGCCGGCAGTGATTTGATTGACCGAGAAGACTCGGCCAACAGCCGGGGCAGAAGGCCTGACACCTTTGGCCGTTGACGTGGCAACCAAGGGAACTCGGCTGGCAGTCGGGATGAAGGGCTTGACACCCTTAACAGTTGAAGAACTAGCCGGATAGACCCGGCCAGTTGATGCAGCAAGGGGTCTGACACCCTTGAGGACGGTCTCCTTTACCGGGGGAGTCCGACCGGTTGCTGGAGTAGAGGGTCTGACACCTTCAGTGATTGATTTCCTGGCCGAGTGAACCCGACCAATTAACGAAGCCGAAGGCCTGACGCCTTCAGAAGCTAGCTTGTTGGCCGAACAGACTCGACCAATTGTTGAAGCCGAGGCCCTGGCACCCCCGACGGCTGGCTTGTTGGCCGGGCGAACCCGACCGGGAATGGCGGAGAGCTTGCCGCCCTCAATAGTTGGCTTCTGGACCGGACTGGCCCGGCCAGTTGCTGGAGTCGAAGGCCTGACGCCTCCGACAGTTGTCTTCTTGACCGGGCGGACCCGGCCAGTTAAAGGGGCCGAGGGCCTGACGCCCCCGATAGTTGTTTTGTCGACTGGACTGACCCGGCCAGTTGATGGAGCCGAAGGCTTGACTCCTCCGACAGCTGTCTTCTTGACCGGGCGGACCCGGCCAGTTGAAGGGGCCGAGAGCCTGACACCCCCGATGGTTGTTGCCGGCATGGCTGAACTGGCTTCAGCCACCGATACCGCAGGAGCGGCTGAACTGACTTCAGCCACTGGCACCACGCCCAAGAAGAAGGGCGAGCCGACGACCGCTGGGAAGTCGCCAAAGACCAGCGGGGTTGCCAGGAATCCGAGCCTGGCGTGATTGGCGACGATCTCGGGGCCGTAGGTAACGGCAGCCATCGCTATTGAGGTGTTGGTGGTGGTGGTGCGTAGCACGAACGAAGTGGCGTGCAAATGCACGAAGAACTCTCAGATGAACAGAGAGATGTGCCCTCCTCTTCCCGTCCTGTAAGAGGAAGAGGGGCAGTCAGAACCTTGAAGAAGGTTTAGAGACTTTCTTTGACAGAAAGAAGAAAGGCGGGAAAAGTCCCACCGGGCGTGCCAGTCTGTGAGACACGGAAAAAATCTAAGAAATATTCTTATCGTAGATAAAAGGTAGATTTTCGTTCTTTTTGAAAAGAAACACTCCTCTGCGTAGAGAGGGTTCCGTGGGTGCGCATAGTGTCAGACGATTTGGGTTCGAGTGCTGGACCTTTCCCCACTGACCGGAGTCAGTGTTGATTTACATCGGCCTAACGTCCGAACACCTTTGTTTAACTGTCAAAGAGGTCCCAAAAGACTTCTACAGAGGTTCTGATGTGGAGGGCAAGCTCACTCGAGAGACTCTCCATGACCACTCATTTTACCACCAACACATAGAAACAACTGGATTAGGGCTAGGTCTGAGCAAAACCCTAAGATTTAAGCATAGAGACGCAAATATGCGGAAGCCATAGGCATTTTCAAAGCAAGGGAAGTTTTCTGGACCCCGGGGGTATTTTGGTAATTTTACCAACCTAGGGGTATTTTGGTAATTATCCAGGCCAGGAACATTTATGACATGTTCTGGGCTGGAGTGGAAGTAGGATTGGGTTCCTGTCTCCCCAAGGTATGGGAGCCGTTTCTGGAGTGCTTCAAGGGCTCTGAGGCCATTTTTAGGTCACAGGGGTATTTTGGTAATTTTACCAGACCTTAGACCTAGGTTTGAAATGATACCCGAGTGCTAGACTGAGCTGACGACACTTCCGGACCGAAGGAATGACAAGGGGCTTCAAAGAAGGCACACATCTGTCAATTTAGCCGAAGGAGGGGTATATACACAATTTTCCAAAGTCGGGGGGTTTTCTTATAATTTTCCCACCCGAGGTTACATATAAAACATGCTGCATGCTTTTATAATTCCATGTGAGTACAAGGATTGTCGGCGAGTTGTCAACTGTACAAACGTCCGCCTTGGAGCGGGAGACAGGGACGTAGTCCCAATTACAAAAGATTGCAGGGTATAACTGTAAATTACAGGACTTCGGTCTTCTACAATCCCGGGAAGGATATTTTTGTAATTTCGCCATTATAGGGGGCAGAAATACAAGACTTGGTCGTCCCGAGACGTAAAGACTTACAAACGTGGCCCGCTGAGGGGCATAATTACAAACATGGCCCACTGAGGGGCACAATTAACAACATGACCCTCTGAGGGGCGTAAACGTAAATATACCCTGTAGGGGCATAAATACAAGACCCGGGGACTTACCCCACACGGGCTGAAACAACGAACAAAAAGCTTCAAGTGTCTTCCGTAGGTTGATGCTTGTAGTGCTTCTCAGTCTCCTTCCTTTGGACCTCTGGGGGTCTATTTATAGAAGTGGGGAACCTCCCCGGGAGTGTTCGACCCCGTACGGGTCCGAACCTCCCCGGGAGTGTTCGACCCCGTACGGGTCCAACGGGATGAAAATGACCCCGGGGAGGTCATATTTTGATTTGCGTGCGCGGGAGAGGAACCTCCCCGGGGTGGAAAGTCCCCGGGACGGTCCTGGACCGTCCCGGGGTCGCGGACGCCCGGGGGGAACCCGCCCGGGGTCGCAGCTCTCCGGGGGGGACCTCCCCGGGGTCGCGACCCCCCCGGGGACCTGCCCGGGGTTGCGGACCCCCGGGGGGACCTCCCCGGGGTCGCGCGCTCCCGGGGGGAACCTCCCCGGGGTCGCGGCCCCCGGGGGGGACCTGCCCGGGGTCGCGGCCCCGGGGGGGGGCCTGCCCGGGGTCGCGACCCCCCGGGGGGACCTCCCCGGGGTCGCGACCTCCCGGGCAGGACCTGCCCGGGGTCGCGGACCTCGGGTGGGTCCCTCCCGGGGTCGGGCCACCCCGGACGGGTCCGCCCGCCCAAGGGAAGCCCCGTGCGGGTTTGCCCACTTCCGGGCGGACCCGTCCGGGTGAGGGCGACCCCGTACGGATCCCTCCGACCCCGGACGGGTTCCTCCGACCCCGTACGGGTCTTCCATCTCCAAGTTAGCCCATTTCTGCTTCAACTAAATAAAAGCGGAGGTATTTTTGCAAAGCAAAATTTGCTGCCAACAGATCAACACGGCCATCCGGCCGGTATTTCAAGTTTTAGACCCCCGAACCCGACCTGGCAGTTCATTTAAACTAAGTGTATTTTGAAAATGAACGTTGAGCGCAGAGCTCAAACCGGGCATCCGATTTGAACTTCGTCAGTTATGACAAGTCACTTTCATCTCCCAGGTCGTGTTGGAATGATCCACACGACCATCCGGCCGGTATTTCAGGTTTTAGACCCCCGAACCCGACCTGGCATTTCATATAAACTAAGTGTACTTTAAAAATGAACTTTGAGCGCCGAGCTTAAACCGGGCATCCGATTTGGATTCCTTCAGTTCTTACAAGTCACTTTCATCTCCCAGGTCGTGTTGGAATGATCGGCACGGCCATCTGATCGGTATTTCAGGTTTTAGACCCCCGGACCCGACCTGGCAGTTCATTTAAACTAAATGTATTTATAAAATGAACTTTTGAGCGCAGAGCTCAAACCGGACATCCGATCTGGATTCCGTCAGTTCTGACAAGTCACTTTCATCTCTCAGGTCGTGTTGGGATGATCGGCATGGACATCCGACCGGTATTTCAGGTTTTAGACCCCCGGACCTGACCTGGCAGTTCATTTAAACTAAGTGTAATTTGAAAACGAACGTTGAGCGCCGAGCTCAAACCGGGCATCCGATTTAGATTCCGTCAGTTCTGACATGTCACTTTCATCTCCCAGGTCATGTTGGAATGATCAGCACGGCCATCCGACCGGAATTTCAGGTTTTAGACCCCCGGACCCGACCTGGCAGTTCATTTAAACTAAGTGTATTTTGAAAATTAACTTTTGAGCGCCGAGCTCAAACCGGGCATCCGATTTGCATTCCGTCAGTTCTGACAAGTCACTTTCATCTCCTAGGTCGTGTTGGAACGATCGACACAGCCATCCGACCGATATTTCAGGTTTTAGACTCCCGGACCCGACCTGGCAGTTCATTTAAACTAAGTGTACTTTAAAAATGAACTTTAAGCGCCGAGCTCAAACCGGGCATCCGATTTGGATTCCTTCAGTTCTGACAAGTCACTTTCATCTCCCAGGTCGTGTTGGAATGATCGTCACGGCCATTCGATCGGTATTTCAGGTTTTAGACCCCCGGACCCGACCTGGCAGTTCATTTAAACTAAGTGTATTTTGAAAATGAACGTTGAGCGCCGACCTCAAACCGGGCATCCGATTTAGATTCCGTCAGTTCTGAGAAGTCACTTTCATCTCTCAGGTCGTGTTGGAACGATCGGCATGCCCATCCGACCGGTATTTCAGGTTTTAGACCCCCGGACCCGATCTGGCAGTTCATTTAAACTAAGTGTATTTAGAAAATGAACTTTTGAGCGTCGAGCTCAAACCGGGCATCCGATCTGGATTCCGTCAGTTCTGACAAGTCTCTTTCATCTCTCAGGTCGTGTTAGAACAATCGGCATGGACATCCGACCGATTTTTCAGGTTTTAGACCCCCGACCCGACCTGGCAGTTCATTTAAACTAAGTGTACTTTGAAAATGAACGTTGAGCGCCGAGCTCAAACCGGGCATCCGATTTGGATTCCGTCAGTTCTAACAAGTCACTTTCATCTCCCAATTTGTGTTGGAATGATCGGCACGGCCATCCGACCGGTATTTCAGGTTTTAGACCCTCGGACCCGACCTGGCAGTTCATTTAAACTAAGTGTATTTAGAAAATAAACTTTTGAGCGCCGAGCTCAAACTGGGCATCCGATCTGGATTCCGTCAGTTCTCACAACTCACTTTCATCTCCCAGGTCGTGTTGGAACGATCAGCACGGACATCCGACCGGTATTTCAGGTTTTAGACCCCCGGACCCGACCTGGCAGTTCATTTAAACTAAGTGTATTTAGAAAATGAACTTTTGAGCGCCGAGCTCAAACTGGGCATCCGATCTGGATTCCGTCAGTTCTCACAACTCACTTTCATCTCCCAGGTCGTGTTGGAACGATCAGCACGGACATCCGACCGATATTTCAGGTTTTAGACCCACGGACCCGACCTGGCAGTTCATTTACCCTAAGTGTACATTGAAAATGAACGTTGAGCGCCGAGCTCAAACCGGGCATCCGATTTGGATTCCGTCAGTTCTGACAAGTCACTTTCATCTTCCAGGTCATGTTGGAATGATGAACACGGCCATCCGACCGGTATTTCAGGTTTTAGACCCCCGGACCTGACCTGGCAGTTCATTTAAACTAAGTGTAATTTGAAAATGAACGTTGAGCGCCGAGCTCAAACCGGGCATCCGATTTAGATTCCGTCAGTTCTGACATGTCACTTTCATCTCCCAGGTCATGTTGGAATGATCAGCACGGCCATCCGACCGGAATTTCAGGTTTTAGACCCCCGGACCCGACCTGGCAGTTCATTTAAACTAAGTGTATTTAGAAAATTAACTTTTGAGCGCCGAGCTCAAATCGGGCATCCGATTTGCATTCCGTCAGTTCTGACAAGTCACTTTCATCTCCTAGGTCGTGTTGGAACGATCGACACAGCCATCCGACCGGTATTTCAGGTTTTAGACTCCCGGACCCGACCTGGCAGTTCATTTAAACTAAGTGTACTTTAAAAATGAACTTTGAGCGCCGAGCTCAAACCGGGCATCCGATTTGGATTCCTTCAGTTCTGACAAGTCACTTTCATCTCCCAGGTCATGATGGAATGATCGTCACGGCCATTCGATCGGTATTTCAGGTTTTAGACCCCCGGACCTGACCTGGCAGTTCATTTAAACTAAGTGTAATTTGAAAATGAACGTTGAGCGCCGAGCTCAAACCGGGCATCCGATTTAGATTCCGTCAGTTCTGACAACTCACTTTCATCTCCCAGGTCGTGTTGGAATTATCAACACGGACATCCGACTGGTATTTCAGGTTTTAGACCCCCGGACCCGACCTGGCAGTTCATTTAAACTAAGTGTATTTAGAAAATGAGCTTTTGAGCGCCGAGCTCAAATCGGGCATCCGATATGGATTCCGTCAGTTCTCACAAGTCACTTGAATCTCCCAGGTCGTGTTGGAACGATCGGCACGGACATCCGACCGGTATTTCACATTTTAGACCCACGGACCCGACCTGGCAGTTCATTTAAACTAAGTGTACTTTAAAAATGAACGTTGAGTGCCGAGCTCGAACCGGGCATCCGATTTGGATTCCGTCAGTTCTGACAAGTCACTTTCATCTCCCAGGTCATGTTGGAATGATCGACACGGCCATCAGACCGGTATTTCAGGTTTTAGACCCCTGGACCGGACCTGACAGTTCATTTAAACTAAGTGTATTTTGAAAATGAACGTTGAGCGCCGAGCTCAAACCGGGCATCCGATTTGGATTTCGTCAGTTCTGACAAGTCACTTTCATCTCCCAGGTCGTGTTGGAACGATCGGCACGGCCATCCGATCGGTATTTCAGGTTTTAGACCCCCGGACCCGACCTGGCAGTTCATTTAAACTAAGTGTATTTGGAAAATGAACTTTTGAGCGCCGAGCTCAAACCGGGCATCCGATCTGGATTCCGTCAGTTCTGACAAGTCACTTTCATCTCCCAGGTTGTGTTGCAATGATCGGCATGGACATCCGACCGGTATTTCAGGTTTTAGACCTCCGGACCCGACCTGGCAGTTCATTTAAACTAAGTGTACTTTGAAAATGAACGTTGAGCGCCGAGCTCGAACCGGGCATCCGATTTGGATTCTGTCAGTTCTGACAAGTCACTTTCATCTCCCAGGTCGTGTTGGAACGATCGACACAGCCATCCTACCGGTATTTCAGGTTTTAGACCCCCGGACCCGACCTGGCAGTTCATTTAAACTAAGTGTACTTTAAAAATGAACTTTGTGCGCCGAGCTCAAATCGGGCATCCAATTTGGATTCCGTCAATTCTGACAAGTCACTTTCATCTCCCAGGTCGTGTTGGAACGATCGGCACGGCCATCCGACCGATATTTCAGGTTTTAGACCCCCGGACCCGACCTGGCAGTTCATTTAAACTAAGTGTACTTTAAAAATGAACGTTGAGCGCCGTGCTCAAACCGGGCATCCGATTTAGATTCCGTCAGTTCTGACAAGTCACTTTCATCTCCCAGGTCGTGTTGGAATGATCGGCACGGCCATTCGACGAGTATTTCAGATTTTAGACCCCCGGACCCGACCTGGCAGTTCATTTAAACTAAGTGTATTTAGAAAATGAACTTTTGAGCGTCGAGCTCAAACCGGGCATCCGATCTGGATTCCGTCAGTTCTGACAAGTCACTTTCATCTCTCAGGTCGTGTTAGAATAATCGGCAAGGACATCCGACTGGTTTTTCAGGTTTTAGACCCCCGGACCCGACCTGGCAGTTCATTTAAACTAAGTGTACTTTGAAAATGAACGTTGAGCGCCGAGCTCAAACCGGGCATCCGATTTGGATTCCGTCAGTTCTAACAACTCACTTTCATCTCCCAATTTGTGTTGGAATGATCGGCACGGCCATCCGACCGGTATTTCAGGTTTTAGTTCCCCGGACCCGACCTGGCAGTTCATTTAAACTAAGTGTATTTAGAAAATGAACTTTTGAGCGCCGAGCTCCAACCGGGAATCAAGATGAAAGTGACTTGTCACTAACTTTTATCTCCCAGGTCGTGTTGGAATGATCAGCATGGCCATCCGACCGGTATTTCAGGTTTTAGACCCCCGGACCCGACCTGGCAGTTCATTTAAACTAAGTGTACTTTGAAAATGAACGTTGAGCGCCGAGCTCAAACCGGACATCCGATTTGGATTCCGTCAGTTCTGACAAGTCACTTTCATCTCCCAGGTCGTGTTGGAACGATCGGCACGGCCATCCGACAGGTATTTCTGGTTTTAGACCCCCGGACCCGACCTGGCAGTTCATTTAAATTAAGTGTATTTTGAAAATGAACGTTGAGCGCCGAGCGCAAACCGGGAATCCGATTTGGATTCCTTCAGTTCTGACAAGTCACTTTCATCTTGCACGTCGTGTTGGAACGATCGGCACGGCCATCCGACTGGTATTTTAGGTTTTAGACCCCCGGACCCGACCTGGCAGTTCACTTAAACTAAGTGTATTTAGAAAATGAACTTTTGAGCGCCGAGCTCAAACCGGGCATCCGATCTGGATTCCGTCAGTTCTGACAAGTCACTTTCATCTCCCAGGTCATGTTGGAATGATCGGCACGGCCATCCGACTGGTATTTCAGGTTTTAGACCCCCGGACCCGACCTGGCAGTTCATTTAAACTAAGTGTACTTTGAAAATGAACGTTGAGCGCCGAGCTCAAATCGGGCATCCGATTTGGATTCCGTCAGTTCTGACAAGTCACTTTCTTCTCACAGGTCGTGTTGGAACGATCGGCACGGCCATCCGACCGGTATTTCAGGTTTTAGACCCCCGGACCCGACATGGCAGTTCATTTAAACTAAGTGTATTTTAAAAATGAACGTTGAGCGCCGAGCTCAAACCGGGCATCCGATTTGGATTCCGTCAGTTCTGACAAGTCACTTTCATCTCCCAATTCGTGTTGGAATGATCGGCATGGCCATCCGAGAGGTATTTCAGGTTTTAGACCCCCGGACCCGACCTGGCAGTTCATTTAAACTAAGTGTATTTAGAAAATGAACTTTTGAGCGCCGAGCTAAAACTGGGCATCCGATCTGGATTCCGTCAGTTCTCACAACTCACTTTCATCTCCCAGGTCGTGTTGGAATGATCAGCACGGACATCCGACTGGTATTTCAGGTTTTAGACCGCCGGACCCCGACCTGGCAGTTCATTTACACTAAGTGTACTTTGAAAATGAACGTTGAGCGCCGAGCTCAAACCGGGCATCCGATTTGGATTCCGTCAGTTCTGACAAGTCACTTTCGTCTCCCAGGTCGTGTTGGAACGATCGACACGGCCGTCCGACGAGTATTTCAAGTTTTAGACCCCCGGACCCGACCTGGCAGTTCATTTAAACTAAGTGTACTTTAAAAATGAACGATGAGCGCCGAGCTCAAACCGGGCATCCGATTTGGATTCCATCAGTTCTGACAAGTCACTTTCATCTCCCAGGTCATGTTGGAATGATCGACATGGCCATCCGACCGGTATTTCAAGTTTTAGACCCCCGAACCCGACCTGGCAGTTCATTTAAACTAAGTGTATTTTGAAAATGAACGTTGAGCGCCGAGCTCAAACCGGGCATCCGATTTGGATTTCGTCAGTTCTGACATGTCACTTTCATCTCCTAGGTCGTGTTGGAACGATCGGCACGGCCATCCGATCGATATTTCAGGTTTTAGAACCCCGGACCCGACCTGGCAGTTCATTTAAACTAAGTGTATTTAGAAAATGAACTTTTGAGCGCCGAGCTCAAACCGGACATCCGATCTGGATTCCGTCAGTTCTCACAAGTCACTTTCATCTCCCAGGTCGTGTTGGAATGATCAGCACGGACATCCGACCGGTATTTCAGGTTTTAGACCGCCGGACCCCGACCTGGCAGTTCATTTACACTAAGTGTACTTTGAAAATGAACGTTGAGCGCCGAGCTCAAACCGGGCATCCGATTTGGATTCCGTCAGTTCTGACAAGTCACTTTCGTCTCCCAGGTCGTGTTGGAACGATCGACACGGCCATCCGACGAGTATTTCAAGTTTTAGACCCCCGGACCCGACCTGGCAGTTCATTTAAACTAAGTGTACTTTAAAAATGAACGTTGAGCGCCGAGCTCAAACCGGGCATCCGATTTCGATTCCATCAGTTCTGACAAGTCACTTTCATCTCCCAGGTCATGTTGGAATGATCGACATGGCCATCCGACCGGTATTTCAGGTTTTAGACCCCCGAACCCGACCTGGCAGTTCATTTAAACTAAGTGTATTTTGAAAATGAACGTTGAGCGCCGAGCTCAAACCGGCATCCGATTTTGATTCCGTCAGTTCTGACAAGTCACTTTCATCTCCCAGGTCATGTTGGAATGATCGGCACGGCCATCCAACCGGTATTTCAGGTTTAAGACCCCCGGACCCGACCTGGCAGTTCATTTAAACTAATTGTATTTAGTAAATGAACTTTTGAGCGCCGAGCTCAAACCGGGCATCCTATCTCGATTCCGTCAGTTCTGACAAGTCACTTTCATCTCCCAGTTCGTATTGGAATGATTGGCATCGCCATCCGACCGGTATTTCAGGTTTTAGACCCCCGGACCCGACCTGGCAGTTCATTTAAACTAAGTGTACTTTAGAAATGAACGTTGAGCGCCGAGCTCAAACCGGGCATCCGATTTCGATTCCGTCAGTTCTGACAAGTCACTTTCATCTCCCAGGTCGTGTTAGAATGATTGGCACGGCCATCCGACCGGTATTTCAGGTTTTAGACCCCCGGACCCGACCTGACAGTTCATTTAAACTAAGTGTATTTTGAAACTGAACTTTGAGCGCCGAGCTCAAACCGGGCATCTGATTTGGATTCCGTCCGTTCTGAAAAGTCACTTTCATCTTGCAGGTCGTGTTGGAACGATTGGTACGGCCATCCGACCGGTATTTCAGGTTTTAGATCCCCGGACCCGACCTGGCAGTTCATTTAAACTAAGTGTATTTAGAAAATGAACTTTTGAGCGCCGAGCTCTAACCGGGCATCCGATCTGGATTCCGTCAGTTCTCACAAGTCACTTTCATCTCCCAGGTCGTGTTGGAATGATCGACACAGACATCCGACCGGTATTTCAGTTTTTAGACCCCCGGACCCGACCTGACAGTTCATTTAAACTAAGTGTACTTTGAAAATGAACGTTGAGCGCCGAGCTCAAACCGGGCATCCGATTTGGATTCCGTCAGTTCTGAAAAGTCACTTTCATCTCCCAGGTCGTGTTGGAATGATCGGCATGGCCATCCGACCGGTATTTCAGGTTTTAGACCCCCGGACCCGACTTGGCAGTTCATTTAAACTAAGTGTATTTTGAAAATGAACGTTGAGCGCCGAGCTCAAACCGGGAATCCGATTTGGATTCCGTCAATTTTTGACAAGTCACTTTCATCTCCCAGGCCGTGTTGGAATGAGCGACAGGGCCATCCGAGCGGTATTTCAGGTTTTAGACCCCCGGACCCGACCTGGCAGTTCATTTAAACTAAGTGTATTTATAAAATGAGCTTTTGAGCGCCGAGCTCAAACCGGGCATCCGATCTGGATTCCGTCAGTTCTCACAAGTCACTTTCATCTCCCAGGTCGTGTTGGAACGATCGGCACGGACATCCGACCGGTTTTCAGGTTTTAGACGCACGGACCCGACCCGGCAGTTCATTTAAACTAAGTGTACTTTGAAAATGAACGTTGAGCGCCGAGCTCAAACCGGGCATCCGATTTGGATTCCGTCAGTTCTGACAAGTCACTTTCATCTCCCAGGTCATGTTAGAATGATCTGCACGGCCATCCGACGAGTATTTTATGTTTTAGACCCACGGACCCGACCTGACAGTTCATTTAAACTAAGTGTACTTTTAAAATGAACGTTGAGCGCCGAGCTCGAACCGAGCATCCGATTTGGATTCCGTCAGTTCTGACAAGTCACTTTCATCTCCCAGGTCATGTTGGAATGATCGACACGGCCATCCGACCGGTATTTCAGGTTTTAGACCCATGGACCGGACCTGGCAGTTCATTCAAACTAAGTGTATTTTGAAAATGAACGTTGAGCGCCGAGCTCAAACCGGGCATCCGATTAGGATTTCGTCAGTTCTGACAAGTCACTTTCATCTCCCAGGTCGTGTTGGAACGATCGGCACGGCCATCCGATCGGTATTTCAGATTTTAGACCCCCGGACCCGACCTGGCAGTTCATTTAAACTAAGTGTATTTGGAAAATGAACTTTTGAGCGCCGAGCTCAAACCGGGCATCAGATCTGGATTCCGTCAGTTCTGACAAGTCACTTTCATCCCCCAAGTTGTGTTGGAACGATCGGCACGGACATCCGACCGGTATTTCAGGTTTTAGACCACCGGACCCGACCTGGCAGTTCATTTAAACTAAGAGTACTTTGAAAATGAACGTTGAGCGCCGAGCTCAAACCGGGCATCCGAATTAGATTCCGTCAGTTCTGACAAGTCACTTTCATCTCCCAAGTCGTGTTGGAACAATCGGCACGGTCATCCGATCGGTATTTCAGGTTTTAGACCCCCGGACCCCACCTGGCAGTTCATTTAAACTAAGTGTATTTTGAAAATGAACGTTGAGCGCCGAGCTCAAACCCGGCATCCGATTTGGATTCCGTCAGTTCTGACAAGTCACTTTCATCTCCTAGATCGTGTTGGAATGATCGACACGGCCATCCGACCGGTATTTCAGGTTTTAGACACCGGGACCCGACCTGGCAGTTCATTTAAACTAAGTGTATTTTGAAAACGAACGTTGAGCGCCGAGCTCAAACCGGGCATCCGATTTGGATTCCGTCAGTTCTGACAAGTCACTTTCATCTCCCAGGTCATGTTGGAACGATCAGCACGGCCATCCGACCGGTATTTCAGGTTTTAGACCCCCGGACCCGACCTGGCAGTTCATTTAAACTAAGTGTATTTTAAAAATGAACTTTGAGCGCCGAGCTCAAACCGGGCATCCGATTTGGATTCCGTCAGTTCTGACAAGTCACTTTCATCTCCCAGGTCATGTTGGAATGATCAACACGGCCATCCGACCGGTATTTCAAGTTTTAGACCCCCGGACCCGACCTGACAGTTCATTTAAACTAAGTGTACTTTAAAAATGAACTTTGAGCGCCGAGCTGAGACCGGGCATCCGATCTGGATTCCGTCAGTTCTGATAAGTCACATTCATCTCCCAGGTCGTGTTGGAATGATCGGCAGGGTCATCCGACCGGTATTTCATGCTTTAGACCCTTGGACCCGACCTGGCAGTTCATTTAAACTAAGTGTATTTTTAAAATGAACTTCGAGCGCCGAGCTCAAACCGGGCATCCGATTTGGATTCCTTCAGTTCTAACAAGTCACTTTCATCTCTCAGGTCGTGTTGGAACGATCGGCACGGCCATCCGACCTGTATTTCAGGTTTTAGACCCCCGGACCCGACCTGGCAGTTCATTTAAACTAAGTGTATTTAGAAAATGAACTTTTGAGCGCCGAGCTCAAACCGGGCATCAGATCTGGATTCCGTCAGTTCTGACAAGTCACTTTTATCTCCCATGTCGTGTTGGAACGACCGACACGGACATCCGACCGGTTTTCAGGTTTTAGACCCCCGGACCCGGCCTGGCAGTTCATTAAAACTAAGTGTACTTTGAAAATGAACGTTGAGCGCCGAGCTCAAACCGGGCATCCGATTTGGATTCCGTCCATTCTGACAAGTCACTTTCATCTCCCAGGTCGTGTTGGAACGATCGGCACAGCCATCCGACCGGTATTTCAGGTTTTAGACCCCCGGACCCGACCTGGCAGTTCATTTAAACTAAGTGTATTTTGAAAATGAACGTTGAGCGCCGAGCTCAAACCGGGCATCCGATTTGGATTCCGTCAGTTCTCACAAGTCACTTTCATCTCCCAGGTCGTGTTGGAATGATCGGCAGGGCCATCCGACCAGTATTTCAGGTTTTAGACCCCCGGACCCGACCTGACAGTTCATTTAAACTAAGTGTACTTTAAAAATGAACTTTGAGCGCCGAGCTCAAACCGGGCATCCGATCAGGATTCTGTCAGTTCTGACAAGTCACATTCATGTCCCAGGTCGTGTTGGAACGATCGGCAGGGTCATCCGACCGGTATTTCATGCTTTAGACCCCTGGACCCGACCTGGCAGTTCATTTAAACTAAGTGTATTTTGAAAATGAACTTTTGAGCGCCGAGCTCAAACCGGGCATCCGATCTGGATTCCGTCAGTTCTGACAAGTCACTTTCATCTCCCAGTTCGTGTTGGAATGATTGGCATCGCCATCCGACCGGTATTTCAAGTTTTAGACCCCCAGACCCGACCTGGCAGTTCATTTAAACTAAGTGTACTTTAGAAATGAACGTGGAGCGCCGAGCTCAAACCGGGCATCCAATTTTGATTCCGTCAGTTCTGACAAGTCACTTTCATCTCCCCGGTCGTGTTAGAATGATCGACACGGCCATCCGACCGGTATTTCAGGTTTTAGACCCCCGGACCCGACCTGGCAGTTCATTTAAACTAAGTGTATTTTGAAACTGAACTTTGAGCGCCGAGCTCAAACCGGGCATCTGATTTGGATTCCGTCCGTTCTGACAAGTCACTTTCATCTTACAGGTCGTGTTGGAACGATTGGCACGGCCATCCGACCGGTATTTCAGATTTTAGACCCCCGGACCCGACCTGACAGTTCATTTAAACTAAGTGTATTTAGAAAATGAACTTTTGAGCGCCGAGCTCTAACCGGGCATCCGATCTGGATTCAGTCAGTTCTCACAAGTCACTTTCATCTCCCAGGTCGTGTTGGAATGATCGACACAGACATCCGACCGGTATTTCAGTTTTTAGACCCCCGGACCCGACCTGGCAGTTCATTTAAACTAAGTGTACTTTGAAAATGAACGTTGAGCGCCGAGCTCAAACCGGGCATCCGATTTGGATTCCGTCAGTTCTGAAAAGTCACTTTCATCTCCCAGGTCGTGCTGGAATGATCGGCATGGCCATCCGACCGGTATTTCAGGTTTTAGACCCCCGGACCCGACTTGGCAGTTCATTTAGACTAAGTGTATTTTGAAAATGAACGTTGAGCGCCGAGCTCAAACCGGGAATCCGATTTGGATTCCGTCAATTTTTGACAAGTCACTTTCATCTCCCAGACCATGTTGGAATGAGCGACAGGGCCATCCGAGCGGTATTTCAGGTTTTAGACCCCCGGACCCGACCTGGCAGTTCATTTAAACTAAGTGTATTTAGAAAATGAGCTTTTGAGCGCCGAGCTCAAACCGGGCATCCGATCTGGATTCCGTCAGTTCTCACAAGTCACTTTCATCTCCCAGGTCGTGTTGGAACGATCGGCACGGACATCCGACCGGTATTCAAGGTTTTAGACGCACGGACCCGACCTGGCAGTTCATTTAAACTAAGTGTACTTTGAAAATGAACGTTGAGCGCCGAGCTCAAACCGGGCATCCGATTTGGATTCCGTCAGTTCTGACAAGTCACTTTCATCTCCCAGGTCATGTTGGAATGATCTGCACGGCCATCCGACGAGTATTTTATGTTTTAGACCCACGGACCCGACCTGACAGTTCATTTAAACTAAGTGAACTTTTAAAATGAACGTTGAGCGCCGAGCTCGAACCGGGCATCCGATTTGGATTCCGTCAGTTCTGACAAGTCACTTTCATCTCCCAGGTCATGTTGGAATGATCGACACGGCCATCCGACCGGTATTTCAGGTTTTAGACCCATGGACCGGACCTGGCAGTTCATTCAAACTAAGTGTATTTTGAAAATGAACGTTGAGCGCCGAGCTCAAACCGGGCATCCGATTTGGATTTCGTCAGTTCTGACAAGTCACTTTCATCTCCCAGGTCGTGTTGGAATGATCGGCACGGCCATCCGATCGGTATTTCAGATTTTAGACCCCCGGACCCGACCTGGCAGTTCATTTAAACTAAGTGTATTTGGAAAATGAACTTTTGAGCGCCGAGCTCAAACCGGGCATCAGATCTGGATTCCGTCAGTTCTGACAAGTCACTTTCATCCCCCAAGTTGTGTTGGAACGATCGACACGGACATCCGACCGGTATTTCAGGTTTTAGACCACCGGACCCGACCTGGCAGTTCATTTAAACTAAGTGTACTTTGAAAATGAACGTTGAGCGCCGAGCTCAAACCGGACATCCGAATTAGATTCCGTCAGTTCTGACAAGTCACTTTCATCTCCCAAGTCGTGTTGGAACAATCGGCACGGTCATCCGATCGGTATTTCAGGTTTTAGACACCCGGACCCGACCTGGCAGTTCATTTAAACTAAGTGTATTTTGAAAATGAACTTCGAGCGCCGAGCTCAAACCGGGCATCCGATTTGGATTCCTTCAGTTCTAACAAGTCACTTTCATCTCCTAGATCGTGTTGGAACGATCGAAACTGCCATCCGACCGGTATTTCAGGTTTTAGACCCCCGGACCCGACCTTGCAGTTCATTTAAACTAAGTGTATTTTGAAAATGAACGTTGAGCGCCGAGCTCAAACCGGGCATCCGATTTGGATTCCGTCAGTTCTGACAAGTCACTTTCATCTCCCAGGTCGTGTTGGAACGATCAGCATGGCCATCCGACCGGTATTTCAGGTTTTAGACCCCCGGACCCGACCTGGCAGTTCATTTAAACTATGTGTATTTTAAAATGAACTTGGAGCGCCGAGCTCAAACCGGGCATCCGATTTGGATTCGTCAGTTCTGACAAGTCACTTTCATCTCCCAGGTCGTGTTGGAATGATTGACACGGCCATCCGACCGGTATTTCAGGTTTTAGACCCCCGGACCCGACCTGACAGTTCATTTAAACTAAGTGTACTTTAAAAATGAACTTTGAGCGCCGAGCTCAAACCGGGCATCCGATCTGGATTCCGTCAGTTCTGACAAGTCACATTCATCTCCCAGGTCGTGTTGGAACGATCGGCAAGGTCATCCGACCGATATTTCATGCTTTAGACCCCTGGACCCGACCTGGCAGTTCATTTAAACTAAGTGTATTTTGAAAATGAACTTCGAGCGCCGAGCTCAAACCGGGCATCCGATTTGGATTCCTTCAGTTCTAACAAGTCACTTTCATCTCTCAGGTCGTGTTGGAACGATCGGCACGGCCATCCGACCTCTATTTCAGGTTTTAGACCCCCGGACCCGACCTGGCAGTTCATTTAAACTAAGTGTATTTAGAAAATGAACTTTTGAGCGCCGAGCTCAAACCGGGCATCAGATCTGGATTCCGTCAGTTCTGACAAGTCACTTTCATCCCTCAAGTTGTGTTGGAATGATCGGCACGGACATCCGACCGGTATTTCAGGTTTTAGACCACCGGACCCGACCTGGCAGTTCATTTAAACTAAGTGTACTTTGAAAATGAACGTTGAGCGCCGAGCTCAAACCGGACATCCGAATTAGATTCCGTCAGTTCTGACAAGTCACTTTCATCTCCCAAGTCGTGTTGGAACAATCGGCACGGTCATCCGATCGGTATTTCAGGTTTTAGACACCCGGACCCGACCTGGCAGTTCATTTAAACTAAGTGTATTTAGAAAATGAACTTTTGAGCGTCGAGCTCTAACCGGGCATCCGATCTGGATTCCGTCAGTTCTCACAAGTCACTTTCATCTCCCAGGTCGTGTTGGAATGATCGACACAGACATCCGACCGATATTTCAGGTTTTAGACCCATGGACTGGACCTGGCAGTTCATTCAAACTAAGTGTATTTTGAAAATGAACGTTGAGCGCCGAGCTCAAACCGGGCAAGCGATTTGGATTTCGTCAGTTCTGACAAGTCACTTTCATCTCCCAAGTCATGTTGGAATGATTTGCACGGCCATCCGACGAGTATTTTATGTTTTAGACCCACGGACCCGACCTGACAGTTCATTTAAACTAAGTGTACTTTTAAAATGAACGTTGAGCGCCGAGTTCGAACCGGGCATCCGATTTGGATTCCGTCAGTTCTGACAAGTCACTTTCATCTCCCAGGTCATGTTGGAATGATCGACACGGCCATCCGACCGGTATTTCAGGTTTTAGACCCATGGACCGGACCTGGCAGTTCATTCAAACTAAGTGTATTTTGAAAATGAACGGTGAGCGCCGAGCTCAAAGCGGGCATCCGATTTGGATTTCGTCAGTTCTGACAAGTCACTTTCATCTCACAGGTCGTGTTGGAACGATCGGAACGGCCATCCGATCGGTATTTCAGATTTTAGACCCCCGGACCCGACCTGGCAGTTCATTTAAACTAAGTGTATTTGGAAAATGATCTTTTGAGCGTCGAGCTCAAACCGGGCATCAGATCTGGATTCCGTCAGTTCTGAAAAGTCACTTTCATCCCCCAAGTTGTGTTGGAACGATCGGCACGGACATCCGACCTGTATTTCAGGTTTTAGACCACCGGACCCGACCTGGCAGTTCATTTAAACTAAGTGTACTTTGAAAATGAACTTTGAGCGCCGAGCTCAAACCGGGCATCCGATTTCGATTTCGTCAGTTTTGACAAGTCACTTTCATCTTCCAGGTCGTGTTGGAACGATCGGCATGACCATCCGAACGGTATTTCAGGTTTTAGACCCCCGGACCCGACCTGGCAGTTCATTTAAACTAAGTGTATTTTGAAAATGAACTTTGAGCGCCGAGCTCAAACCGGGCATCCGATTTCGATTTCGTCAGTTCTGACAAGTCACTTTCATCTCCCAGGTCGTGTTGGAATGATTGACACGGCCATCCGACCGGTATTTTAGGTTTTAGACCCCCGGACCCGACCTGACAGTTCATTTAAACTAAGTGTACTTTAAAAATGAACTTTGAGCGCCGAGCTCAAACCGGGCATCCGATCTGGATTCCGTCAGTTCTGACAAGTCACATTCATCTCCCAGGTCGTGTTGGAACGATCGGCAGGGTCATCCGACCGATATTTCATGCTTTAGACCCCTGGACCCGACCTGGCAGTTCATTTAAACTAAGTGTATTTTGAAAATGAACTTCGAGCGCCGAGCTCAAACCGGGCATCCGATTTGGATTCCTTCAGTTCTAACAAGTCACTTTCATCTCTCAGGTCGTGTTGGAATGATCTGCACGGCCATCCGACCTCTATTTCAGGTTTTAGACCCCCGGACCCGACCTGGCAGTTCATTTAAACTAAGTGTATTTAGAAAATGAACTTTTGAGCGCCGAGCTCAAACCGGGCATCAGATCTGGATTCCGTCAGTTCTGACAAGTCACTTTTATCTCCCATGTCGTGTTGGAACGACCGACACGGACATCCGACCGGTTTTCAGGTTTTAGACCCCCGGACCCGGCCTGGCAGTTCATTAAAACTAAGTGTACTTTGAAAATGAACGTTGAGCGCCGAGCTCAAACCGGGCATCCGATTTGGATTCCGTCCATTCTGACAAGTCACTTTCATCTCCCAGGTCGTGTTGGAACGATCGGCACAGCCATCCGACCGGTAATTTCAGGTTTTAGACCCCCGGACCCGACCTGGCAGTTCATTTAAACTAAGTGTATTTTGAAAATGAACGTTGAGCGCCGAGCTCAAACCGGGCATCCGATTTGGATTCCGTCAGTTCTCACAAGTCACTTTCATCTCCCAGGTCGTGTTGGAATGATCGGCAGGGCCATCCGACAGTATTTCAGGTTTTAGACCCCGGACCCGACCTGACAGTTCATTTAAACTAAGTGTACTTTAAAAATGAACTTTGAGCGCCGAGCTCAAACCGGGCATCCGATCAGGATTCTGTCAGTTCTGACAAGTCACATTCATGTCCCAGGTCGTGTTGGAACGATCGGCAGGGTCATCCGACCGGTATTTCATGCTTTAGACCCCTGGACCCGACCTGGCAGTTCATTTAAACTAAGTGTATTTTGAAAATGAACTTTTGAGCGCCGAGCTCAAACCGGGCATCCGATCTGGATTCCGTCAGTTCTGACAAGTCACTTTCATCTCCCAGTTCGTGTTGGAATGATTGGCATCGCCATCCGACCGGTATTTCAAGTTTTAGACCCCCAGACCCGACCTGGCAGTTCATTTAAACTAAGTGTACTTTAGAAATGAACGTGGAGCGCCGAGCTCAAACCGGGCATCCAATTTTGATTCCGTCAGTTCTGACAAGTCACTTTCATCTCCCCGGTCGTGTTAGAATGATCGACACGGCCATCCGACCGGTATTTCAGGTTTTAGACCCCCGGACCCGACCTGGCAGTTCATTTAAACTAAGTGTATTTTGAAACTGAACTTTGAGCGCCGAGCTCAAACCGGGCATCTGATTTGGATTCCGTCCGTTCTGACAAGTCACTTTCATCTTACAGGTCGTGTTGGAACGATTGGCACGGCCATCCGACCGGTATTTCAGATTTTAGACCCCCGGACCCGACCTGACAGTTCATTTAAACTAAGTGTATTTAGAAAATGAACTTTTGAGCGCCGAGCTCTAACCGGGCATCCGATCTGGATTCAGTCAGTTCTACAAGTCACTTTCATCTCCCAGGTCGTGTTGGAATGATCGACACAGACATCCAACCGGTATTTCAGTTTTTAGACCCCCGGACCCGACCTGGCAGTTCATTTAAACTAAGTGTACTTTGAAAATGAACGTTGAGCGCCGAGCTCAAACCGGGCATCCGATTTGGATTCCGTCAGTTCTGAAAGTCACTTTCATCTCCCAGGTCGTGCTGGAATGATCGGCATGGCCATCCGACCGGTATTTCAGGTTTTAGACCCCCGGACCCGACCTTGGCAGTTCATTTAGACTAAGTGTATTTTGAAAATGAACGTTAGCGCCGAGCTCAAACCGGGCAATCCGATTTGGATTCCTCAATTCTTGACAAGTCACTTTCATCTCCCAGACCATGTTGGAATGAGCCACAGGCCATCCGAGCGTATTTCAGGTTTTAGACCCCCGGACCCGACCTGGCAGTTCATTTAAACTAAGTGTATTTAGAAAATGAACTTTTGAGCGCCGAGCTCAAACCGGGCATCCGATCTGGATTCCGTCAGTTCTCACAAGTCACTTTCATCTCCCAGGTCGTGTTGGAACGATCGGCACGGACATCCGACCGGTATTCAAGGTTTTTAGACCACGGACCCGACCGCAGTTCATTTAAACTAAGTGTACTTTGAAAATGAACGTTGAGCGCCGAGCTCAAACCGGCATCCGATTTGGATTCCGTCAGTTCTGACAAGTCACTTTCATCTCCCAGGTCATTTGGAATGATCGCACGGCCATCCGACGAGTATTATGTTTTAGACCCACGGACCCGACCTGACAGTTCATTTAAACTAAGTGAACTTTGAAAATGAACGTTGAGCGCCGAGCTCGAACCGGGCATCCGATTTGGATTCCGTCAGTTCTGACAAGTCACTTTCATCTCCCAGGTCATGTTGGAATGATCGACATCGGCCATCCGACCGGTATTTCAGGTTTTAGACCCCTGGACCGGACCTGGCAGTTCATTCAACTAAGTGTATTTTGAAAATGAACGTTGAGCGCCGAGCTCAAACCGGGCATCCGATTTGGATTTCGTCAGTTCTGACAAGTCACTTTCATCTCCCAGGTCGTGTTTGGAACTGATCGGCACGGCCATACCGATCGGTATTCAGATTTTAGACCCCGGACCCGACCTGGCAGTTCATTTAAACTAAGTGTCATTTGAAAATGAACTTTGAGCGCCGAGCTCAAACCGGGCATCCGATCTGGCATTCCGTCAGTTCTACAAGTCACTTTCATCTCCCAGGTTGTGTTGGACGATCGTCACAGACATCCGACCGGTATTTCAGGTTTTAGACCCAAGGACCCGACCTGGCAGTTCATTTAAACTAAGTGTATTTTGAAAATGAACGTTGAGCGCGAGCTCAAACCGGGCATCCGATTTGGATTTCGTCAGTTCTGACAAGTCACTTTCATCTGCTAAGTCATGTGGAATGATCTGCCGGCCATCCGACGAGTATTTTATGTTTTAGACCCACGGACCCGACCTGACAGTTCATTTAAACTAAGTGAACTTTTAAAATGAACTGATGAGCGCCCGAGTCTCGAACCGGGCATCCGATTTGGATTCCGTCAGTTCTGACAATTCACTTTCATCTCCCAGTGTCATGTTGTAATTATCGACACGGCCATCCGACCGTTATTTGAGTTTTTAGACCCATGGACCGACCTGGCAGTTCATTCAAACTAAGTGTATTTTGAAAATAACGGTAGCGCCGAGCTCAAAGCGGGCATCCGATTTGGATTTCGTCAGTTCTGACAAGTCACTTTCATCTCACAGTCGTGT
>JAHNEJ010001831.1:0-36513 GCA_022559845.1 Amorphophallus konjac | reverse complement strand
CCGTTACCTTGTGGGTAGTATGGGGATGAATGATGCAAATTAATAGCATATTTACCACACATGTCGCGGAGTTCCTGGGATGTGAACTATGGTCCGTTGTCGGTGACGATGTCACGGGGGACGCCGAACCTGGTGAGGATGTTACGCTTGATAAACTTTACCATCGTTGCCGCTTTGACTTCCGTGAATGCTTCAGCTTTCGCCCACTTTGTGAAATACTCTGTAGCGGTGAGGATGAAGGATTTTCTTCAAATTTCTCCGGTTCTATCCTCCAAGGGACCGACTACGTCGAATGCCCACATGGCAAAAGGCCAAGGAGCTATAAGAGGGTGGAGCGAAGATGAAGGAGCGTGGACCTTGTTCGCATGGAGTTGGCATCTAGCGCAATGGCGGACATAATGGGCACAATCCTCATGCATGGTGGGCCAATAGTATTGACGAAGGAGTTTCTAAGTAAGCATGCGGCCATTCACATGTCCCCCGCATTCACCGGATTGTGTAGCTTCGACAACCGCACAGGATTGGGTCTCGTCGAGACAGCGGAGGTAGACTCCACTGAGAGATTTGCGATGCAAGAGACCACCTATGATGGCAAAGCGTTCAGCGGCTCGACGAATGGCTCGCCGATCAGGGGCGGTAGCATAATCAGGGAAGGAACCATCCCAGAGATAGTTCTCGATATCGAAAACCAGGGATTGCCGTCTTCAAGGTCAATCTCAGGTTCATGGGAGATGGCGTGGACTTGAGAGGGAGGCTCAGAGAATTGTTGGAACCAGGGATCTTAATGTGAAGGGGTGTGCATTCTCTGCACGATGACAGTGGATGACGGCCTTTCGCCGGGGATTGGAAGAGAAGATGCCAAAGACGCCAGGGCGTCGGCTAGAATGTTCTGAGCCCTAGGGGTGTGCGCAAGGGTAAGCTTCCTAAACCACCGGATTACCCTACCAACTAGGTCTTGGTAGGGTTTCAATTTTGGGTCCCGGGTTTGATACTTGCTGAGGGATTGCCGGAGTATAAGCTGGGAATCTCCGATGATCCGGAGCTCCTTAACTCCGAGGGCCAATGCCAATTTCAAGCCCATGAGAAGTACCTCATATTCAACCACATTATTCGTGGCAGGAAAGGTTAATTGACAAGCACGGGGAATGATGATACCTTCTGGAGACTGAAGAACGGCTCCGACTCCACAGCCCTTGGAATTGAATGCACCATCGAAGTAAAGGATCCACGGAGGTTCACCATCTATAATGGCTCCTAACTCTTCGTCCGGGAAACTCTCATCGACAAGGGAGAATGTAGGGAGTTGATGATGGGCAAGGTGCTCGGCGATGGCGTGCCCCTTGACCGCCTTCTGACTGACGTAGGTGATGTCGAATTGATTGAGAAAACTTTGCCATCTCACCAAACGATCAGTTAAGGCAGGCTTTTCTAGCAAGTACTTGATTGGGTCCATTCGCGCCAAGAGCTTTACTTCATGTGCAAGGAAATAATGTTTAAACTTTTGGGCGACCCAGACGACAGTCGCGCAGGTCCTGTCCATGGCAGTGTACCTCCGCTCAGCTTCATTGAACAGTTTGGATAAATAGTAGACTGCACGTTCCCTCTTGGCATTATCATATTGGGCCAGTACTGCTCCAACAGATTCATCAGTGGTAGAAACATAGAGCAATAAAGGCCGACCCGAGACCGGGGGTGCCAGAATGGGAGGATTTAAGAGGTAACTCTTCAGATCATCGAAGGCCTTTCGACACTTGTCATTCCAATCAAATTTAGCCTCTCCTTTTAACATGTCGTAGAAGGGCTTGTGTAGCGACCCGGATTCCGGATACCCGGTGCACCCGGTATAAATACCGAATACACGTGATACCACATGGGACCCGCGAGGCCTCCCAAGCGCGGGAAAGCGCCGAAGGGAAAAAGGAGTGTGTGGAATACATTGAAGCCAGCAGATATAACAGTAAGCAATTAAATTTCATTACAATGGATTGCTAAAGTAGCAGAAATAAAATTACCTTTTCATTAATATTCAAGTTTTCAATTATACACCAGAGTCTAGCCCAAGGAAAGACAACAAGTCTAGCACAGTACAGTCGAACAGAAAGAAACGTACACAGAAGTCGGAGGAACCCGACGCAGGTACGGCTGGCAGCTACAACAGCAAACGCGCACTCCACCAAGGACAGCAGAGGCAGACGGCGAAACCCACCTGAAAAGCAGCAGGGGTGAGTCTCAACAGAAACTCAGTAGGGGTCACGCGGATCCCCACTGGAAAACCGCACAAAGCGAAGGCAACGGAAGCAGCAACAGACGTAGCAAGGACAGCAACGTAGCAAAGCAGGAAAGCTACACTACAAAGCTGTAAAGGAACAGACGGGAAGTAGGAGTAGGGAACACGCAGGAGAGGGTGAGAACCCGCACCAAACAAGCGGCTACCGAACTGACCTCGGCATCCCAAACTACTCCAAACAAAAAGGCAACAGGTGGATGACCCTAAACTCACACAGAAGGGTACATCGGCCTGTCAACCAGCCCCAAACAAAGGCGAAGGCGAACGCCGACACCGGGAAACAGACAAAACACGACAGAGAACGTCGTGCACAAAGCCCCGCGCACGATCGGAACATCGCGCGGACGACAAACCACTGACCCCGAGTGCAGCCACGAACGGGCAACTCGCAAAGGTCACAGCGTACAGGAAAACGCCGAAAGCTACGCGTCACGTGACGGAAGCACCCCCTTAAAAGCCAGCTGCGTCCACTGACGTCTGACGCCGCACCTCAAGTGTCTCACCTACAGTACTGCTGTAACAACAGCAGAGATGTAGACACCAGCTGAACCAAACAGTAACAGCAAAACAAGTAACTAGTCAGGGTCACGCCCGTCGACGTAAGTCCTAACCCCTGACCACGTGTGCACACACTGGCTATAGCCTAAGCCAGGTCCTCTAGCTAGTATTCTCCCTCGGCAGGACGCTACCGTTGGCTAGGAGCCCGCGGAACTAACTAAAAACCGCTCACTGGGAAAAACCCTCCGCCATCCGCTAGCGGGTCGGCACCTCTCGGCCTTAGGTCACACAAGTGGAGGCTTCACACGACACAGAAGCTCAAAACACAAGCGCCGAAGTACTAACGGGCAACCACGCCCCTCAACACGCACTTCGAGGCACCAAGTGACAGTATCACCACTGCCGACAACTCAGGACAAGCACTAGACCTCCTACGTAACGATCCTGAGCCAAACGACTCAAAGGTAAGATCGTCACAACAGCGGAACAAGCCGCCAATCGGTCTAATCCTAAGCCAAAGAAACCACGCTCCGCAGAAAACGACACACGGAGACCTGAGGGAGACATCAAGAACCCTCAGCACACCTGGACACGCAAACCGAGGTAGAACAATACCTCGAAGCATCCAGAAGCAGTGTCTTAGGCAGGACAGAACCGCTAAGACACGCGCAAACAAGGTCACATGTCAACCACTGGGTCAGACCAGGTTGACCGAAACCCAAACAAGCACATGCAAAGGTAGGATAAGGAACCCTACCACAAGCAAGAAGACTCCTGGCTACCTTACAACGTAGTCTTAACCCTCATAGGACGTCAAGAGACATCCACGGGACAACGGGCAGACCACAAGGCCAAGCCAAGACACACAGAATCATCGGGCGGAAAACCAAGGCACAAGGAAAGTAACGCACCAGCTCTAGACCGCTACAAGCAAGCGACGGTCTAGGTTAGGGCCGTTATTTCCCAAACGACGGACGGACACCAGGCCGTCACTCACACCACCCTGATAACCTACAAACCACGCAAAAGCCAAGTAACGCACGGGACTAGGGGCGTTACAAGCAAACGACGCACAGGGCACCCACCGTCACATTCAACGGTGCAGCAAACCCAAACCAAAGCGAAGTAACGCGCTAAGCCAGGCGCGTCACTCACGAAACAGCGCGGCAGGGGAGGGCCGTCAGAACCAAACGACGCACGGGGGACCCATCCGTTACTCACAGACGGCATGGCCACCCTCAACCCAACACCACAGCAAACAACGGTCGGAGGCATGCGCGTTACTCACAAACGACGCACGGGGGCACGACCGCTAGAGGCACCGCCTCAACGAGTCAACGTCAGTCAACTGGCAAGTAACGGCCTGGGCAAGGCGCGCCACTTCCATCTAACGCACTGGGTCAAGCGCGTTAGACTAACCGACTCAACCCCAACATAAAACGACGAAGGCGAAGTAACGCACTAACCTAGGCGCGTTACAAGGAAGCGACGCGCCACTCTAGGGCCGTCACTCACCTAGAAGCCAAAGCGCTAAAACGATGCAGACCAAACGACGGTCAGTCGTAGGGCCGCTAAAGACAAGTAACGGTCGCTGGCATGACCGCTACTTCGGTTACGGCGGGAAAACATAGGAATGGCCGGATCGGCCCGTTCCACGCCCCATTCACGCCGAAACGCAGGGGAAACACACCGCAACATCGAATAACAACATTCAAGGGCCAAAATGCCCACATGCAACACCAAAAACGCTCGATCCGGGCGATTTAGACAAATCCACCCTAAGTGGGTCACCGAGGTTCCCGGGCTTCTACCGGCCTCGAATGAACACCGAATCGCACGAAATCAACGTGGATGGGATTCTAACATCCCTGCGGTCATTTAGAAACTAACTGAACCGCAAACGGTCACCGTTTACCGGCCGACCCTAAAAACCACGAAAATCACGGTTTAGGCAAAACAAGCCCAAACACACTCGTTTCCTAGCCGAACGCCGTGCAATGGCAGGGAAAACGAAGGTGAAGAAGCAAGGATCCGTCACCCTACCTCCACCGAAGAAACCGTGCCCCGAAGGGACTAAACCACGCCGAAAACCACTCGCGAACCAATTTCACCGGCTTTGAATCCACCGTTCGGGATCGCGCCAGAATCGATCCGATCCTCGCCTCATCGCGCATCTCGACAGCTCCACGGCCTCGCCACCTCGCCCACCTACGCCTCCGTCTGCAGCCGGAGCCAAAGAGGGGGAGAAACGAGAGAGAACGGGAGAGGGAGAGACGGTCGCGCGAATGAGAAAGGAAGAGAGAAAAAGAAAAGAAAAAGGAAAAGAAATTAGGAAATTTTCCTAATTTCCAAAAATTCCGAAAATGCGCCGAAAATACACAAATTCAGAAAAATACACAAAAATAGTCGAAACGACCGGCTCGAAGAGTACATCGACGCTGTAGCATTCACGAGTTCGAGAATTGACAAATAAACTCACCGTAGGGTTCCGTAACTAGTACGTGAGAAAAACCCACACGGCTCGTCAAACTCAATTCGGAAGCCACAAAAGCGAACCGAAACTCAACGAAACCAATCCGAAACAGATCCGAAAGATCCATTAAAGATCCTACGAGATCCAGGGCATTACATCCTCCCCCCCCTTCAAAGAATTTCGCCCCCGAAATTCAGGACTAGCAAAGGAGAAGCAGGGAAGAACAACCCAGCAGCACAAAACTCGGAAAACACAGCTCAGAGGAACACCGTCAGATCACAATTACAGGTACACACTCAGCTTCCAAGACAGCAAGTCTACAGCACGAGTATGGCACCAAAGTGAATACATCTGACACCTCCGAAGCAAGGGCAACGTCGTTTACGTCTCACCAGAAATAGAGACACGACAGCCACAACAACAGACAACTGAGAAACACAACGACACCACGGCAAGCGGCAACTTACACAAGGAGCGCAGTCCCCACAGCTGACAGCTCGCAACATCATCGGCTCCAGTGCCAAAGGCAACAGGGAACACCTGGCACACAGGACACCAACGACAACAACAACACTGCTGGACCCGAAACACAATCAAGTCAGTACTCACTCAGACATCACATCTGATCAAGTCGCAAGCTAACTCCACCAGGGAAAGAGAGCACAGCAAGCCAACTGACAAGACCATGGTCCAAGGCAGAGACACAAAATCATAAAGAAACAGCGCCAAAACAACACAACGGCAGCACCTGCAGAATTCCGGCTCTACTTAACACGCAGAACCACGGAACACAACTGCAAGCAGGGTCACAACAAGGCACAAAAACAGCTGAACACACGACCACAAGAGACAGGTCACGCATCAGACTGCTCACCAAGAGAAAGACCCACAACAACGAAAAACAACAACAATGATCTCGGGGAACGCATCTCAAGGATTACGAACACGCCTCAAGAGCACAACACCCAAGAAGGAAGAAAGCAGAGCAAAGGGTACTTAATCAGCAAGGAATGCCAACCAATTCCCCAACACTCACACAAGTGCCAATGCCAACACCCAAAAACCACGAACAACGGCACGGCAACAGACGACATCAAGGCACGAGAAGCCAAGACGAAGTCACATCGAGAAAGAACAAACTTCTCGACAAACGGGTAGCCAACCCACACACAACAGCTGCACTCTCAACAATGTGCACAGGCAACAGAACAGCATCGGTAATCGCATCTCAGCACACACCAGCGTCATCGCAATCAACAAGATCGCAACTCACACGCCACGCGCACCAATCCAACGAATAACCGAACACAAGGAGCCTAAGTGCAACAAGAGAAGAGCACCAGCTTCAGCGCAAAGCACAAGGAAAGCATCAGTCTCAGCTCACCATCACGTCCTGACACGATAAATGAGCCTTCACAACACATCGGCCGTTAGACACAGCACGACAACTACGGTACACACCAGCTCTTAACACCATCATGGAGTCCAAAGCTAAGCAACCGTACAACAAGGAGCAGATCAGGCTCAAAACAAAGCTGTCTACACTTAAGCAGACACAGGACAAAGGCACAACCAAGACAGCAATTCCAAGGCAAACCTCGGAAAGCTTCACCAAAGAGGGATGAGAAGCAACAAGCTCAACAACAACAGCTCACCAGGAAGGGAAAATCCAAGGCTCGCTCGAGCAACTTCTCAATCGAGGCAACACGACAATCGAAGCAACCAAAACAACGAAGCATCAGGAGCTACACAAACTCAAGCTGGGACAACCCAAGCAACGTAAGAACGTGCGTGGCCATCACACCAACGCTAAAAGTCACAAGCCACCTGAGCAAAATACAGAAAACAGCTCGAACAATGCACTGCAGGTTCATGCCAACCGACAAACACTGCAAAGTGCACCACGATCGAGACCAACTTCAAAACGAACGAAGCACGTCGTCACATCCAGACGAGAGCAAAAACCATCTCGTACAGTGCCAACCAAGCACGTACAAGTCCACACGCGAGAAGCACCGCGATAAACCATCGCAACACCTACGCCAGCAAGAGACTGTACTGGGCCTAAGGACTCTGGTAACTGTATATCTGGATTTCCATGTATCTCACACGACAATGATCTGATAGCTCAGAAAAGAACTCCGAACATCTCAGAACACTGCTCTGATACCACCTGTAGCGACCCGGATTCCGGATACCCGGTGCACCCGGTATAAATACCGAATACACGTGATACCACATGGGACCCGCGAGGCCTCCCAAGCGCGGGAAAGCGCCGAAGGGAAAAAGGAGTGTGTGGAATACATTGAAGCCAGCAGATATAACAGTAAGCAATTAAATTTCATTACAATGGATTGCTAAAGTAGCAGAAATAAAATTACCTTTTCATTAATATTCAAGTTTTCAATTATACACCAGAGTCTAGCCCAAGGAAAGACAACAAGTCTAGCACAGTACAGTCGAACAGAAAGAAACGTACACAGAAGTCGGAGGAACCCGACGCAGGTACGGCTGGCAGCTACAACAGCAAACGCGCACTCCACCAAGGACAGCAGAGGCAGACGGCGAAACCCACCTGAAAAGCAGCAGGGGTGAGTCTCAACAGAAACTCAGTAGGGGTCACGCGGATCCCCACTGGAAAACCGCACAAAGCGAAGGCAACGGAAGCAGCAACAGACGTAGCAAGGACAGCAACGTAGCAAAGCAGGAAAGCTACACTACAAAGCTGTAAAGGAACAGACGGGAAGTAGGAGTAGGGAACACGCAGGAGAGGGTGAGAACCCGCACCAAACAAGCGGCTACCGAACTGACCTCGGCATCCCAAACTACTCCAAACAAAAAGGCAACAGGTGGATGACCCTAAACTCACACAGAAGGGTACATCGGCCTGTCAACCAGCCCCAAACAAAGGCGAAGGCGAACGCCGACACCGGGAAACAGACAAAACACGACAGAGAACGTTGTGCACAAAGCCCCGCGCACGATCGGAACATCGCGCGGACGACAAACCACTGACCCCGAGTGCAGCCACGAACGGGCAACTCGCAAAGGTCACAGCGTACAGGAAAACGCCGAAAGCTACGCGTCACGTGACAGAAGCACCCCCTTAAAAGCCAGCTGCGTCCACTGACGTCTGACGCCGCACCTCAAGTGTCTCACCTACAGTACTGCTGTAACAACAGCAGAGATGTAGACACCAGCTGAACCAAACAGTAACAGCAAAACAAGTAACTAGTCAGGGTCACGCCCGTCGACGTAAGTCCTAACCCCTGACCACGTGTGCACACACTGGCTATAGCCTAAGCCAGGTCCTCTAGCTAGTATTCTCCCTCGGCAGGACGCTACCGTTGGCTAGGAGCCCGCGGAACTAACTAAAAACCGCTCACTGGGAAAAACCCTCCGCCATCCGCTAGCGGGTCGGCACCTCTCGGCCTTAGGTCACACAAGTGGAGGCTTCACACGACACAGAAGCTCAAAACACAAGCGCCGAAGTACTAACGGGCAACCACGCCCCTCAACACGCACTTCGAGGCACCAAGTGACAGTATCACCACTGCCGACAACTCAGGACAAGCACTAGACCTCCTACGTAACGATCCTGAGCCAAACGACTCAAAGGTAAGATCGTCACAACAGCGGAACAAGCCGCCAATCGGTCTAATCCTAAGCCAAAGAAACCACGCTCCGCAGAAAACGACACACGGAGACCTGAGGGAGACATCAAGAACCCTCAGCACACCTGGACACGCAAACCGAGGTAGAACAATACCTCGAAGCATCCAGAAGCAGTGTCTTAGGCAGGACAGAACCGCTAAGACACGCGCAAACAAGGTCACATGTCAACCACTGGGTCAGACCAGGTTGACCGAAACCCAAACAAGCACATGCAAAGGTAGGATAAGGAACCCTACCACAAGCAAGAAGACTCCTGGCTACCTTACAACGTAGTCTTAACCCTCATAGGACGTCAAGAGACATCCACGGGACAACGGGCAGACCACAAGGCCAAGCCAAGACACACAGAATCATCGGGCGGAAAACCAAGGCACAAGGAAAGTAACGCACCAGCTCTAGACCGCTACAAGCAAGCGACGGTCTAGGTTAGGGCCGTTATTTCCCAAACGACGGACGGACACCAGGCCGTCACTCACACCACCCTGATAACCTACAAACCACGCAAAAGCCAAGTAACGCACGGGACTAGGGGCGTTACAAGCAAACGACGCACAGGGCACCCACCGTCACATTCAACGGTGCAGCAAACCCAAACCAAAGCGAAGTAACGCGCTAAGCCAGGCGCGTCACTCACGAAACAGCGCGGCAGGGGAGGGCCGTCAGAACCAAACGACGCACGGGGGACCCATCCGTTACTCACAGACGGCATGGCCACCCTCAACCCAACACCACAGCAAACAACGGTCGGAGGCATGCGCGTTACTCACAAACGACGCACGGGGGCACGACCGCTAGAGGCACCGCCTCAACGAGTCAACGTCAGTCAACTGGCAAGTAACGGCCTGGGCAAGGCGCGCCACTTCCATCTAACGCACTGGGTCAAGCGCGTTAGACTAACCGACTCAACCCCAACATAAAACGACGAAGGCGAAGTAACGCACTAACCTAGGCGCGTTACAAGGAAGCGACGCGCCACTCTAGGGCCGTCACTCACCTAGAAGCCAAAGCGCTAAAACGATGCAGACCAAACGACGGTCAGTCGTAGGGCCGCTAAAGACAAGTAACGGTCGCTGGCATGACCGCTACTTCGGTTACGGCGGGAAAACATAGGAATGGCCGGATCGGCCCGTTCCACGCCCCATTCACGCCGAAACGCAGGGGAAACACACCGCAACATCGAATAACAACATTCAAGGGCCAAAATGCCCACATGCAACACCAAAAACGCTCGATCCGGGCGATTTAGACAAATCCACCCTAAGTGGGTCACCGAGGTTCCCGGGCTTCTACCGGCCTCGAATGAACACCGAATCGCACGAAATCAACGTGGATGGGATTCTAACATCCCTGCGGTCATTTAGAAACTAACTGAACCGCAAACGGTCACCGTTTACCGGCCGACCCTAAAAACCACGAAAATCACGGTTTAGGCAAAACAAGCCCAAACACACTCGTTTCCTAGCCGAACGCCGTGCAATGGCAGGGAAAACGAAGGTGAAGAAGCAAGGATCCGTCACCCTACCTCCACCGAAGAAACCGTGCCCCGAAGGGACTAAACCACGCCGAAAACCACTCGCGAACCAATTTCACCGGCTTTGAATCCACCGTTCGGGATCGCGCCAGAATCGATCCGATCCTCGCCTCATCGCGCATCTCGACAGCTCCACGGCCTCGCCACCTCGCCCACCTACGCCTCCGTCTGCAGCCGGAGCCAAAGAGGGGGAGAAACGAGAGAGAACGGGAGAGGGAGAGACGGTCGCGCGAATGAGAAAGGAAGAGAGAAAAAGAAAAGAAAAAGGAAAAGAAATTAGGAAATTTTCCTAATTTCCAAAAATTCCGAAAATGCGCCGAAAATACACAAATTCAGAAAAATACACAAAAATAGTCGAAACGACCGGCTCGAAGAGTACATCGACGCTGTAGCATTCACGAGTTCGAGAATTGACAAATAAACTCACCGTAGGGTTCCGTAACTAGTACGTGAGAAAAACCCACACGGCTCGTCAAACTCAATTCGGAAGCCACAAAAGCGAACCGAAACTCAACGAAACCAATCCGAAACAGATCCGAAAGATCCATTAAAGATCCTACGAGATCCAGGGCATTACAGCTTGCATCACTGAGAATGGTGAGATATGAATCTCCAAATGAATTACAAACGCCCGATCAAACCATGGACCTCTTTGATGTTATTGGGAGGAGGCATCTCGGTGATGGCGTTAGCTTTGTTAGGGTCGATCTCAATTCCTCTTTTGCTGACAATGAACCCTAAAAGATTCCTTGAAAAAACCCCGAATACGCACTTCTTGGGGTTCATTTTAAGTTGGTGCTCCCGCAACCGTTGGAGAACTGCTCGGAGGATCTCTGCATGGCCACTATGTAGGCGCCCGGAGATGGCTACTTGGGATGTGGGGGATGTGCTGCGTGTGTATGTTTGGATTGATTGTAGCCAGGATGTCTCCGTGCGATGGTACCTACAGAGGAACAAAAAAGGGGGTCAGAATGTGATCGCCAGAGGTTGTTTTACCTGAACCTCACAGGATGATGATCACGGGGAGATATTCAAGATGAAGAGACGTGGGTTTCCTCTTCCTCGTCCTCGGCCAGCCAAGGGCAAGGAGCCCTGCTTGTCCCTTGTGCTGAAGTCCTACAACGTAGCTCAAACAAACATAGAAAAGAAAGCCATTAGTGAAACTTGTAGTGCAGTCTATGATCTAACTAAATGGAAGAACACGAGAATAATGGTGGCAAAGTACCTGGGGGTGGTGGGAAGGAAGGATGGCCGAGACTCTTGACCATCCACCTCCCCTTTGTTTTTTGGGAGAAACCTCTTAAGTTAAGGACTTGGAGATACTACATGCAGTACTATGAACTTATCTGGAAGCCGTAATGCAAGTACGAAGTAGAGAGTAGGAAGTAGAGAAGTTCAGACCAGGTCAAAGGAAGAGGGGGCAGCCTCCGGGATGAAGTTCCGTGAGGTCTCCTCCATTCTCCTCCGTGCTAGTTTCCTAACTCCTCCTCTTTCAAAAAAATCCCAACCACCTCTCCAAAAATGTTCTCCCCTCCAAAATGTTCTCTCCCTCTTCTATGCCGAGGTGGTAGAGTTTTTGGTTCGAGGAGTCGGAAGTTACAAAAATGTGGGTGGAAATCGTGTAGAACGGGGGAGAGGATGTGGCCACGAGCTGGGCCACGTTCTTTGACCAGGTAAACAGGGGGAAGGCGGCCAAATCGTTGGCCACCTTCAGGAGGAGGGCGGCCAGCACTCTGGCCACCCACCTAGGGAGGGCGACCATCGCCCTGGTCACCCAGGACTGGGGGTGGCCAGAGCTTTGCCCACCCAGACCTATGGTGCTTGGGCCCCTAATGGACAGGGCCTAATAGCCATAAGGCTATGGGCTGGGCTTAAAAACTTAAACACTGGTAAAACGAGTACAACAATCAAGCGTCATTCACACGAGGTCCCATTGGGGATCCGCGGGATGTCCAAAATTAGGCGTCTACAAATGCCCCTCCGCAACGCCCGTTTTGCATGGGAGCCCGACAGACTGATAAATGGGTGTTTCGGTAAAAAAACAAGCCTAATGAGGGCAACACGCTCAAAGAGATTCTTGAGCAGAAAACAAGCTTCACGCAGGATCGCGTGAGCACCAAGTAATCAAATAAGTCATTAGCAAAGGTAAAGAAGGATAGTCAATTTAAGAGGACTTGTATCTGCAGCCATGTGGGGCCCCCTAGCATGGCACTGTGCGGGACTTGAGGGGATGGTCGCATCCAGTGCTCAAGGAGATACAAGACCTAAACAACGTCAAGTAAAAGATCAGGATAAGGGAATACAATGACTCGTTGAATCACGAGGTACTCAAAACGGTCTTGCATAAAACATATTTTCTGTCGGTCAAATCAGAGTGGAATCACAGACTCATTTGCGCAAATTCGACAAAAATCGAGGGACTCAAAAAACCAGATGTGGGGACCAGAGGACCATGGGTTGGTCAGATCAACGTGGCCTCCCTTCCTATGCGTCACGGCTTCTAGATGAGATGTATGCATTTTTGTTTTCTTTTTTGCTTATATCTTTTTGGATTTTTATTTCAGATGAGGCTAAAAAGACCTATATGATGCATGATGGGTTTAAAATGAAAAACCTAACTAATGCAAAGCTGGAGGATTTATTTGCCTACCTCCGAACGAATCGGTCAAGAGTTCAAGAAGTCTGTCATCCTATGCTTGGTGACAGACGTGGTCTGGATCCCAATGGGGTCCATCGTTCCACATTGTAGTTAAGCATAGTCGAGACTTCGGGAAGTCCGTCATCCCGTGATAGGTAGCAGGCGGCCATCGAATAGCTTAAGGAGTATAAACTCTTCACAGTTTTTTTTAGAGAGGAACTCGGAGTTTATACGCCCGAAGCTATTAGCCTCCGGCGTTCTACCTAAGGTGCAAGGTAACAAGGCTTTATTGCCTTTCGGTCCCATGGATATGGAGACCTGCAGCTGCATTAACACGCGTCAGTAAAGTTCATCAATGATAATTGGAATAGAACAATAAACACATTTCATTCAATGAACTATTAAACTATCATGATAAACCATATATAATCGATTGAGCATAGCTTCACAAGGAAGGGGGACAAGGCGGCTAGTCGATTGGCTACCCAGGGGCTGGGCGGCCAGACTTGTGGTCACCTAGGCCGGGGTGGGCTGCCATCATTTTGGCCGCCCTCCCTAGTCTTATCCCGAGCTATGGGAGTTCGAGCTAGGTGGGACTCTTAGCCTATAAGGGCTATAGGGCATGGTTCACTCTGTAGTTGATTGAAGGATTGAAGCAGGGGGAGTACTTCCAGAGGATGAATAGATGATGGCATCTTCTTCCACTCCATCAGGAGATCACGAGCTTGGTGTTCTCTCTGACGTGCCTGGTCACTTGAGCAATCTTGTGAAGCAGGGCAAGGTATGGCTTGTGTGCAAACTATTTTTGGTTGTTTTAATTTTTTCTTATTTTTTTCTTGATAGGATTTGGCATGTTTATTGATTTATCTCCTCTTCTCTCTTTCTCCTAAATGATGTAGCCTGTGCCTGCTTTTCCTGGGGCAAGACATGCCCGCTGCTATGGCTGGCTTCAAGATTTGATGAATATGATTACTCCCGCCATGAGGGTATTCATGCATCAGTGGCACCTGATCCGACTGGTTATCATGGCGAAGCACTTCAACAGCATGCGATGGAACTAGGAATCACTGGCGGCATTGGTCGAGCTGTGGCATCCAGATACGCACACCTTTGTCTTCCCTGAGTTCGAATCCACGGTGCTGGTAGAAGAACTGGATTTCATCTTCCAGTGGGGAGACTTGGAGGCGGGCGAGCTGATCGACCTTCCTCCCTGGGATGAGATCTTGGCAGAAATTATAAGAGACAAACGCGAGGTTCGTCGGATGACCGACCAACGAGGGATCTTAGTTGACCGCTTAGCTAGATGGCTCATGAGCCATGTGAAAGATAAAGAAATGGAAGCAGATCGATTGATGCGTGACGTGACATTGTGCTTAGACGGGGCGTTACTCTTTCCTACGTCTGGCGACGTGCTGAGGCGAGAGTATGTGGTGCCCCTGACTCTCCTGTGGGCAGGACGCTCTCTTTCTCGGGCCGTGTTGGCTCACATGTACTGCGGGCTTACTCAGATGACCCTAGGTGGCAGCACCATGGGGAGTTTATACCTTCTGCAGCTATGGATGAAAATCCACTTGAGTTTCGATTTTGACAGCGAGGCGACCACTACTTCCAGGATCTTTGAGAAGAGCGCCATTTACCCAGCGACGACCATCTTTGGTCCTGAGGATCAAGTGATATGCAGGACGGCATTACTGAAGACCAGAGATGACTGGAGCGACTACCTGAATTTCCTGTCTGAGGATGATTTTGTGTTCGTGCTGATGATATATCGACATGAGGAATTTAATGTGCGTGGATCATCAGAGCAAGAGTTGTGGCTTGTGGGGGCCGCAGACTTGGTGTTGTACCAAGGGCACTGCTGCCACTTCCAGGTGGGATTACCCAGACCGATCCCATGGGCGGCTTCAAAATGAGAATTGATCGCCAAGCCGCTTCTGGGGACCGATGCGGATCGACGGTGACTAGGCAAGATCAGGAAGCCGTGGAGGTGCCATGCCACCACCGTGAAGGCTAAAGTGGATGTAGAGGAGGACAAAGATGACTTGAGGTGCTATGTGGGATACCTTCAAAGCTTCAGGCCAACGGCAAATGAATTTTTCATGAGGAGGCGAACCTGATTAGAGCATGTTAAGCATTTTTCTTCCTTAGGATTATGTTAAAACAAATGAACTATGTTTTTGTATTTTTTCTTTCTTTTGTTAAGGAAAATGATTGATTGAATGGTTATGGAACTAAATGGATGAAATAAAGCTGTGTGGATGGACTTGTGATCGGATTTGCATGAATTTTTGTTAGTTTTCCATTTTTTTATATTTTTTTGGCTGAATAGGGAGGAGGGCGGCCAGAGTCTTGGTCGCCTTCACAAAAGGCTGAGCGGCCAGACCTTTGGCTGCCCTCTGCTTTGAGGGTTGGTTAAAAGGTGGCCGCCCCCTTCATTTGGGTGACCCTTGTTGTGGACGTCTTGAGAGTCAGAGAACTTGGAGAGTAAGATCATTGCTTGAGTGAGATTCTAGCCACTTAGATCTTCTAATTTTAGCGATGGGGAGAAATAGAAGGGCTCGTCTTGACATTATGCCCTATCCCTCTTCTTCGAGTGAGGAGGAAATTGAAGCTACGGCGAGCTCGTCTTCTTCGGCCACGATCTCTGCAAGCTTGGAGGAGAACAGAGGTGATGGGAGTGATGGAGAAGAAGCTATCCCTGACGAGGGACCGACCGAAGGCGACGATGAGGATGACAACGAGGATGGCGAGGGTTTGGATGATGGCGAGCCCGATCAAGAGAAGGAAGGGCAGCTCGGGAAGGTAAGCTTCGTGCCCTCGCTTGGCATTCATTAGATCCTGTTGTTTATGTATTTTATGGGGAGATGGAGATCAGAGGATGGCTTGGAGGGGTGTGAACCAGTGGGCGACCAGTGGGCGACCAGGGTCCTGGTCGCCCACAAGCCTGGGCGGCCATGTAGCACCCCTGACAATTAGAGGAGTAAAATTTCTTAAATAAATTAAATTTTTACAAAGGAATAATTAGTTATACACTTACAAGGTCTCAACCTATATTAACAGCCAAAAATAAATAACCCAATTGAATTAGCGCCCACGGTAATGACCGCTATTCAAATATAGCGCCCGACATACAGAACGCTATTTATTCCTCCATTTGAAACATTTAAAAAAGGGAATTGCACCCTCTTAGAGAGACGCTAATTATTAACGGCGCTCTATATGCTAGACGCCAAAATCCCGACAATATTTAACTCCACAGCAGACCCACATACCCACGTGAGTTCCCTCTAGGGCCAACATGCAACCCAAATAACCACACGGGATAACCCAACCCACGTGAGTCTCACACAAAACCAACCCATATATGCATGCTCGACGCTGCATGGGTTTAGCTTTTAGGGTTTTGGAAACCAAAAAGGGCAGGCGACTGTATTAACGGTAAGGGAATCATCAACGTAAGGTAAGGTTTAAAAACCTTGCTTTTGTTAGTTTATCATCCCGTTTAGGATCTCCTCTCTATAAAACTCAACCCCATCAAACGAGAGAACCCCATTTGTTGCCGTGCTGCCTGCATCTTCCTTCTCCCTCCTGCGGACTACCTGCAACGAGAAGAGCATAGGGACTATTCTTCTTTGTCTTCCTACCGCTGATACGTGAAGGAGCCCTCCTCTGCATCCATTTTTCTTCTTCCTGCTTGTAGCATCTTCTTCTTCCCCTTCTTCCTATTGCTGTAGAAGTGGCAGAAGTCTTCTTCCTTCTTCCTTCCTTGATGCAGTTGATCTTCATCCTCTGCTCACGAAACAGAGTACCATTTCAAGAAAAGACCTTCACTATTCATCTTCCAATCTTCAAGAAAGGTAGGTTGTCTCTACTCCTTTGACCCAACTAAGATTAATCTAGTTAAAACGTATTAATGCATGCATCGTTATCATGTCAAATATTCCTGGAATCATTATTTGTAGTTCCTGTTTTTAAAGTGATCCGCGTCCACACCCGTGGCCGCTATTTGAAACAACGCCTCACATAGAGGACGCTATTTGTTCTTGGATCTTGCCTATTATTTCATGATTTTCGTATTTTGATAATCAGCGCCCACCATGTGGAACACTAATTGTTATCAGCTCCTGATGGTCAGGATGCTAAAAACTAATGATTAATCACAGCATGTTCATAAATTAGTTTCCTGTATACTTAAAAGAATCAGCGCCTGTTAAAACAAATGCTATTTTGTATGAGCGCCCCTTTGATAGGACGCTAAAAACCTGAAATACATGTTAGTGTTATAGACATGATTAATAATTTCCTGTAAAGGGTAACTAATCTACGCCTGCTAGATGGAACGTTAATTAATATTAACGCCTGAAATCCTGAACACTATTTTGTTTACGTTTTGATTAATATATCCATGACTTGGAATTATTTCCTGTAATCTGTAAGCTGAAATTTTAGAAATTGGGAATCAGTGCCTTCCTGGAAGGACGCCGATTACATAAAACATGCAATAATATTAATGAATGAGCGGCTGTCCTGACAGACGCTATTTGATATAGCGCCTGCCAGACAGGACGCTATTTGCTTCTGATCGACTAGTTTTCCTGAGTTTTCCAACCCCACCATGGGGAACCGCTTGGCACTCTCATCCCATTCCATGGATGAGGTCCCTGTTTTGATTCTATCGATTACCCACAACTCTCCGAGGTGATTGAGCCCTCCGTTGGACATTCCGTTCCTTCGGATTAGCGATTTCATCTTAGAGACCTCCGTAAGTCTCCGCTAGCCTTGGATTCCCTCAAGGCAGCCGAGCAAGTTATACCCTAAAAACCCTTTACACGGTGTCATAGTCATGTCCCTCTGAAGAAACATGACGCCCAGCCCTCATGAAATGCTGTTTCTGGCTTTTATGGGAAATTTTCACTTTCTGGTAATCTGCGCCTAGTGTAGCAGACGCCATTTACAAATAACGCCCTATCTGGAGGACGTTATTTACTTTCGTGCCTATTTATCTATTTCCAGAATGAGCGCCCATTGCTATGGACGCCAATTCTATTCAGCGGCTTCCCTGACGGACGCCATTTACCCAGTTTTATGAAATGTCTCGGATTTTGAGCTAAGTCATCTCTACACGTGATTTCTTCCTTGAATTCCGAATTTCGTGAATCCACCTTGTTATCCTACAATGATCTATTCATTTGAAATTCTTGGCTACTATAAACTATAACGGATGTCAAATCTCACAACCAATGCTTGCGCATATAGGGCCCAATCTGATCCTGGGAGGAGAACCCGAAAGTACTTGTGCCCATGGGAGTTAAATGATTATGGTGTGGCATTGCACCGGAGTGCATGACTATCTTGATTATGACGTTCCACAATCTCTCTCTCGTGCTTGACTTGCATGGCCCGAAATGGACAAGTACTTGAATAAATAAGTAGCCACTATCTCGTGACATGAGTCGATACTACATGCTTGGTCCCCTTGAAAATTTTACTTGATACACATGCTATCTTGCTAGCGTTCTTGATATTTCACTCTCGTTATTTACTTACATTTTTTTCCTCATGCATGAACTTGTTACAATTACATAATGTATTAATCACTTAAAGCTAGTCTGGGTCTAGAGATATAATTCCTACTGAGCGTTCGCTCATCAAGTGTTTTCCCAATATTTTTCAGGTAACTCGGATTCTGACACGCAACCAGATGGGGATGATCAAGAGTGATGAGCGTAGAGTTTTCAAGTGTCATGCTGGATCCTGCTTCCTGGACACAACATGTCTGGGAATCATCTTATTGTAAACAACCTTCGTGCCAAGTCCCACTACGTCGTGTCTTTTCCTATGATGTCATGGTCATGTCGTCTTATTTAATTGAGTCGTGATGTATGAGGCTTATGTCCTCGGGATGATGGATATTATTTTGATAGTCTTCCGTAGTTAGTAACGTTTTTAGTATGATGGATTATTGGTATCAGTTTAAGGATATTGTCATTATGGATTATGGATTGATTGTATCAGATTAATTGTTGGTGATGTCTTATTTATTTTGCGCACTCTATCGTTCTGTTGAAATTCTTATCGCTCTGATTTGACATGATTGAATATAAACTCATCACGTCCTCCAGGTTTCTTCCGCGCTCGGGGCGTGACAGTTTTTGTTGTATCAGAGCCTAGGATTTCAAATTCCTAGGTAACCTCAAGTCCAAGGATTGGTCAACTCTTAAACCTATGAGACTGGGTAGAACCAAGGGATTAAGTCATAATAGGATATCCTATCTAAAATATGAATATGTCCAACCTTATAAATATCGATATGAACTAATTAAGATTTAAATACCTTGTAGGATTATGGCAGCGAAACGCGCACAATTGCGTGAGATGCAACAAACCGTCCAGAACTTTACCCAAGTGCTACAACAGATGGCGCAGGGCGGAGCACACCGTGGAGTAGGAGATCTCCACAGGAGTTTTAGAAACCGGAACCCTCCGAAGTTCACGGGTTCTTCTAACCCAGATGATGCTGAGAACTGGCTAAAGGAGATAGAAAGAATTTTCCGTGTCATGCAATGCACGGACGACGAGAAGGTCCTGCTAGCGATGTTCCAACTAGAACGAGATGCTAGGAGCTGGTGGGAATCAGTAGAAGCTACATTGTTGGAAGACAATATAACCTAGGCAAATTTTGTTGAACATTTCAACAACAAATACTTCTCCGACCGCGTCCAAGAGAAAAAGGCCGTAGAATTTGCAGCTCTTAAGCAGAGAACTTTGACTGTGGCCGAGTATGAGGCCCAGTTCTCTAGGTTGGCTAGGTACGCACCTCATTTGGTGGGCACAGAGAAAATGAAAGCCCGACGCTTCTTGAATGGGCTTAGGCCCCAGTTCATCACTCATCTAGCACCAATGGATATCCAAGTATATCCAGAGATAGTCCGACGTGTACAACTGCTTGAGGATGGCACGGAACTATCTGATAAAATATGTGGAAAGGACAAGAAGGAGAACGCTACTACTTCTAACAACTTCAAGCCTTCTTTTAACAAGAAGCGGCCCAATAATGGAGGAGAGTCCTCCAAATAAGAAGCCCAAGCCGAACAACAAGCCATTCTCCATCACCGTACCTAAAGAAAATTGCAAGTATTGTGACAAGCCCGGCCACAAGGCCGATGAATGTTGGAGGAAACTAGGAGCATGCCTCCGTTGTGGGAGTCGGGAACACCGGATCCCTGATTGTCCACTACTGAATGAACAGACTGAAGTGACTAAGAAAGAAAAGCGCCCGGCAAAGAAGCAAGGACGTCTCCAAGCTCTACAGGAGACAGAACCAACTAAAGGTGGACTGGTGGAAGGTATTTTAACTATTTGTTCTAAGTCTTCTCAAGTTCTATTTGATACCGGCGCAACCCATTCTTTTGTTTCAAAGAAGTTTGCTACTTCATTCTCTATGGAACTTGAATGGATAGACTTAGTGATTTCTACCCCGTTAGGGAATGAGTCTGATATCACTTTCCATTACCCAAACTGTAAAGTCATGGTTAAAAGCAACAATCTACCTGCCGACCTGATATGTTTAGACCTACAAGGGTATGATGTCATTCTAGGTGCCGATTGGCTATCCACCCATCGGGCAACCGTAGACTGCCGAAATGGAAAAGAAACCTTTGTGGATTACCTGGAGCTGACTTACATTACTCCACGGAAGAGATCATCAGTTATCTCAGCTCTCCAAGCCAGCAAGCTCATCAACAAGGGATGCGAGGCATTCCTTGCATTTGTGACCGCCACGGAAGCTAAGGTGGCCATATTAGAAGACACTCAAGTAGCTCGGGAGTTTCCCGATGTGTTCCTTGAAGACTTACCTGGTTTGCCACTAGAAAGGGAAGTCTCTTTCACCATAGACCTTGTTCCTGGTGCCGGACCTGTATCCAAGGCACCCTATAGAATGTCCCCCGCAGAATTAAAGGAATTAAAGGAGCAGCTAATGGAATTATTGAAGAAGGGTTTCATCAGACCAAGTACTTCCCCATGGGGAGCACCAGTGCTATTCGTCAAGAAGAAGGATAGATCAATGAGGCTGTGCATCGATTATCGGCAGCTAAACCAGCTCACCATCAAGAATAAATACCCACTGCCGAGGATTGATGAACTGTTCGATCAGATTTCTAGAGCAAAGTATTTCTCAAAATTTGATCTTCGTTCGGGTTATCACCAATTGAGGATCAAGGATGAGGATATTCACAAAACTGCATTCCGAAGTAGGTACGAACATTATGAATTTACTGTTATGCCATTTGGATTAACGAATGCCCCTACAGCTTTTATGCAGCTTATGAATAGCATTTTTAGACCACATCTGGATAAATTTGTTGTGGTATTTATTGATGACATTCTAATATATTCAAAGTCTAAAGAAGAGCATGAAGTACACTTGAGGATAGCATTGCAAGGATAGCATTGCAAAAAAGATATTAAGGGATCATCAATTATACGCTAAATTTAGCAAGTGCGAGTTCTGACTAGAAGAAGTGGCTTTCTTCGGCCAAATAGTTTCAAAGGATGAAATTTATGTGGATCCTGCAAAGGTCGAAGCTATGAAGAGCTGGGAATGACCTACCAATGCAACAGAAATACGAAGTTTCTTGGGTCTTGCTGGTTATTACCGACGATTTATCAAGGACTTCTCAAAGATTACAGTTCCACTATAGAAACCCGATAATTAAAAATGAGAAATAAAATTTTTAATTTCATTATGTAATTAAAATTTTCATGAAATAGTTAAATTACACTTTTATTATATGAAACAAACTAGTTTATTGAATTTACTTGAATTAACTAGAAGTAACTAGAGATTAAATGCTTTAAACCTTAGATAAATCATAGAAAGCCCAATAAAAGTCCATGTAATGGACTAGGATCATAATTGGCCCATTGGATAATCCAAAATGGGCTGGATTAATAGATTAAAGGATTTATTAAAGGTTAAATTGACCTAAATTCGTAACATGTGTTTAATATGTAATTTAAGAAATTAAAATAACCCCATTTCTAGAAGGTTGATACAAAAATCAACCCTTATCTAACAGCCCACCTTGGACCAGCCATTTTTACATTGGTTTCACACCAAATGGAGGCTAGGTTAGGAAGAAAAATTAGAATTTTCTTCTATTTCGGAGTTGGAAAGTTTGGCATTGTTAGGCAAAGAATCTTGACAAATTTGGCCAAGTTTTGGCTATAAATAAAACCCCATTCGACCCTCAAACCATCCATGGAGGCTAAGATTACGCTACTGCGAAGATTGGTGAGGATTTGAAGGAAGATTTAGAAGATCAAAGAGTTTCTTATTATTTAGGGATATTTCTTTAGATCTGTCAAAAGGTAGGTGTCTCTTAGGCCAAACTCTAATTAAAGCATGTCATCTTGTTTATTTTTCTATCCTCTTTCCATTGATAGCTCATTTATTAAATTCCGTTATGAAATGAGCAAGTTAGGGTCATTTTATTGGAGGGGTATTCCCGTTTTTTCATCAGGTCCAGAACGTGATATACATCAGTAGCGCGTTCTGAACGCGCTGGCCCGACATAGCGCGTTCATTCAGTGTATTTTCCCGCCCTCAGGGGTCAAACATACATTTTCGGCACGGCACGGTTCAACCACACACGCACGTATACTCCGCACAAATCGACACACATATGACCACACACACACTCGGAGACCCCTTTCTCCAAACACCCACACAAAGTATTCTCACAAATGTATATGAATCAAAGACAAATATATGCTATGACCTCCCAAAACAAATACTATAGATGTAAACTAGAAGTATGCACCAAGTGTAAGGTTCCCCCTTCTTCAACAAAATCTATTTTTCCTTGGCTCTTTGACGGATGATCATAATCTAGACATCATCTTCTTCTTCTCCTCGAGACGCTCCTCTTTTCCTTCTTCCACTAGCTCCAGATCCTCACGGTGGTAGATCATATCCTCCTTGCAAGAGCTTCACCTTATTTTTCACCTTTTTCTTCACCTATATGAAAGAACATATGAGCATTACCATTGTTGTATCATAAAAATTGCAGCTCATATATGTATGCAAGAGAGAGTGAACAAAGAACATGTAAAACAAGTTCAAGGAGATGATGTTTATAGCAAATATCTAAAATAGAACTAAGAGCAACTAGAGAACTAAAAGCAAACGGCTTTTTCAGTGGATAGAGCTCCCCCTTTTTATTTCATCGAATAGGCTTAAGCTTTTCTGCAGGATGAAGAACGTTCTTGAAGGAAGATGAATGATTCTTTGCAAAAATGAAGTTGTAACTTGATTTCCCACGTAGCTTCGAGTAGAGGATCGATTGGAGACTTGAAACCACCTTCTTCCCTTCACATACAAGCTCAGAACAACGTGGAAGAAGCCCTTGGAGCAGCTGCTACATCCCTGCACTCACAAGAGTTAGAACAAGAGAAGAATACTTCAAATCTCACCTCTTCAATTAGGTTTTCGACCCAAGAAGATGGTTTTATGCCTTTAGAATGGTCAAGGGACAGCTTAGAGACCAGATCCATGAATTAGGGAGAGATATAGGGCAGTTGGAATGGACTTGTTGGACTTTCGAAGCAAGGACGTGAAAGTCATCTTTCACGGCGCCGCACAGGTGTCGACACATGGTGCCCAGACGTTTACAAAAAGCCAAAAAATGAGTGCTGGTCACAAGGTGTCGACACCTGGTGTTCTGGCCTGCTGCCAGAACCTGGTTCAGGTAGGTGTCGACACCTGGTGTCGACACCAAGTGTCGACACCTCTCTTCCGAGGTTCTGAAATTGCTCTAACAGAGCATCCTGGAAGCAGGAGTCGACACTGGGTGTCGACACCTGTTCCTACAGACGGCCCAATGGCCTATTTAGCTAAGAATGAAAGCTATAACTCCACCATAGGTTTTGGCATGATTAAATGAGGTTGTAAGGAGTTCTTCCAACCTGTAAAACACCAAGTTCAAGTCAGATTGCTTCACCATTGACTTATCAAATCAACCCATTGCAACTCACTTTGTTTAATAATTTCATGATGACTCGTGAAATTATAACCAAGTGGGATCTAATCCAAGATTATTTCCATAAAGGCTTTCTCATTGAATACAAAGTAATCTTACCAAGTGAATATGCAATGTATATGCCTCTTACCAAGTGAATATGCAGTGTATATGCAATGTGCTAACATCAAAGCACATATGAGCCTTATAGAGTCATAAATGCATCCACATGATGATATCCCAATAACAACATTGTGTAATCATGTGTAATCATTTCCACAATCATTTCATACTTCATAGCTAGAGGATAATGAGTTCAAGCACATGAAGACATGAATAACCATTCACGCACAAGATCAAGCAACAAAGTCATTTTGTAATCATCAAAATCACATACACAACAATCTCCCCCATTTTGATGATGATAAAATATTATTCTATAATGCTCTCTCCCCCTTTGACATAATCAGAAATGGGGATCATTACGGGGAATCCAGAATGACAAGAACCTATGGACACTGGGATTATGAAGAGAACCAATATGCACAATAGGCATGAACTGTATTGACTCATGCAAGTCCTGATGACTTAAGCAGATAAGATCACATGTAAAGCTCCCCCTTTGACATTGACACATTAGATGATTGGCTTTGATTTTCAAATTTTTAGATTTTTAGTTTTCTTATGAAATGCATGAAATAGGATGTATGAAAATGATGAGACATGAAATGCATACAATGTAATCAAGCAGATATCTATATATACATGCAACATAACTCCCCCATTTTATTTACAGTGAGGGGATTGTTGACACCCATTTTATACCCAATAAGTCGGGTCGTCTCCTTATTCATTCTATACGATGCTCCGAGTTGTTCACCCTTCATTGAGTCTCTTGATCAGCTGAAGCTTGTTTCTTGGGTCTTAATTCCTGGATTAAGATGTGGCTCCCGGTGGCATTTCGTTGGATGAATCTTAGCAAACCCTTCACTCTATTTTTGAACCTCAATGTTAATAACGGTCCCAGTCAGGCGCGTTGCTTCCTTCTGACGGATGGGTCCTGGGCCGTTACTTTTTGAAGAGTCTTAAGGCTTAAGGCCTCGTGTTCAGAGCTTATCTTTTTAATTCCACGTTGATAATAACGGTCTGTCGTCCAGCCGTTGTTTCATTCTAACGCCCTATGCCTTGGCCGTCGCTTCCTTGAAGAGTCCAGCTTGTTGGGTCTTCTTCCCGTTGATCTTATCTCTTTGGGATAGGGTTGAAAGTGACGGATGATCCCCCATGCGTTACTTCCAAGTGGCGGTCTATCGTGCAGCCGTTACTTCCTTCCGAGAGTCCTGGCAGTTCAGGCCTTTTCTCTGCTACTCCGTGGTCGAGATAAGGATTTGGATTGACGTTATCCCTTTCAAATCCGATCCTCAGGACCCCCCGTTTGTTTCTATGGACTCTTGGTGATATTATCTTCAAGGATTTGCTAAGAGTTATCTCTTTATCTTGCTGAATTATCCTCTGCTCGACCTAAGAGTTTGAGGGTCTATAAAAAGAACCCTTGACTTCATGGCCGAAGGAGGAAGATTTGATTCACGACGAAGTGCTGCCGAACTCAGGAGCCATCTTCATCCAGGAGGAGCTGCTTCCCACGTCCATCCATCTTCTAATCAAGGGAGTACTTTAGTTTGGTCTTTCAAGTTCATCCTTGCATGCTTGAGTTCTTCCTTGGTTTTCCTCAAACAAAGCATTGTCCCTCCTCTTCCTCCACGTTTTTCACTGTTCTTTAAGCATACAAACATCCTCCCAAACTTTTTTAAAACACCCAGAGGGGTTAAAAAACTAAAACTCCCCGGTAATTCCCTCTCCTTTTGATGTTCTCAAGCTCTTTAAGAATTGATGCTATGCTTGTGAAAAGGGCTAATTGAGGTTGTCTTGTCTTGTCTTTCTACTTCTTTGGCAGGTTTACAGGTTCATTAGCACGAGGCCCAAGTCTTCTAGCCGGCTGGAAGAGTTGGAGTTAAAAGAATTCAAGCTTTACTACTGCAGGTTACCTGACGGTCTGGTGCAGGCGCGTCACTATCTTCCGGCGGTCTATCGTGCGGCCGTCACTTTCAAGCGACGCACGGGGTTCTGGCCGTTACTTCCAAGTTGATCTGCAGGCTTTCCTTGGTTTTCTCTCCCGTGGGCGGGTGCTTCATCCACCTATTTCCAAGGTATATTCAGGTCTTTGACTTGTGTTTACTTTGGTGGCGATCACATCTTTCCTTGGTATTGGGCATTAGCTGTCTTCTTCATATCTTCTTTATTTTCCTTGCTTGTTCCACCCCTAGCGGTGTGTTTTTATTTATTCCTTGCTCCACGCCCCGGCGTGTGTTTTCCTTTTCCTTAGCGTAATTTGATTGAGGTAGCATGCCCATGCTAGAGCTGGCTATGATTGCCTAGGTTCATGTTCACATGTTCACAGGTTTGAGTAGATCTTTGATTGCTTGTTTGTCATCTTGCCATATTACTTTGCAAACCTCAAAAGTAAGATAAAAGATAGGCAAATAAATATCAACAGATAATTTTTTGGCGATCACGGTGGGACGACTTGTGCCAATCGTGCTCTTGATTCTTGTTTAAAACCTGCCATCATCTGCTTGTTGAGTTGCCCTTTGTTTCCCCTTTGATTAATGCATATTCTGGTTTTCTGAGTTCTCTGACGGCCAGGTGTCCCAGCGTCACAGTTCTCTGACGCAGGGGCATTAGACCGCCACATTGGTTCTGCTGTGAGAGCTCCCACGGGTTTCCCGGTTATTTCTGTTCGGTTTTTGTTCTCTGGTTCATCCGACGGTCTCATCCCCCTGCGTTATATATTATCTGGCGGTCTGGCCTTCGACCGTTATTTTTCTCTGACGCAGGGTCCTTCGACCGTTATTCTCCTGGCAGGTACGCATCCGAGGTGCATTGATTTCCGTAGTTTTTGCTGTGATTTATTGCTTGGGTGATACTTGACCTCCTTCTTGCTTTGCTCATATCTGCATATCATGGTGTGCACTATTGATTGTTAGATTGTTAGGCTAGACTTTGCATGCACTCCGGTGCACATAGGGTCATTCATCTTTTCATACATTAGATTGCATTTTCCCACCTTGTTGTGAGGACCTCTCGTCTCCATATTCCTTGGGGCCGACTAGGAAATCACAGCAGGGACCTCCATAAGTCCCCGTGAGCCGTGGATTCCCACACGGACGCCGGGCTGGTTGTACCTTTCCCACCCCGTGTCTAGGGTTGCATAAGTGATTGAGTGGTTACACTTAGAGTCAAACCAAGTCCCATATCCATCTCCTATTAGGAACCCATTGTTGAGAATACATATCGATCAATTCACTAAAGTTCCAAAGGAGAAATCATAAGAATCTTGTCGCATCATTCTAAACAACTTGCTTGATTTTTGAGTGTCTACATCTTTTACCACTTACATCTTGTTAAAATCACCTAAGTTCGGTTGCTTATTGTGTGCTTTGTGTTGGTTGTTTTTGCTTTTTGTCAAGGTTGTCCGTTGCATGTGGAGTTGTTTCGTCCGTCTGAATCGTCCTCTCGAGTCGCTTCTTCCTTCACGTTCTATTCCAACCCCCTCTTCGAATCTACCATGGCATCCTTCAATCCTCCGCGCTCCCAAGAGGACTCTCTTCCTCAAGGGCTCCTTGAGAACCCCCCTAGGGTTGCCACCTTTCCCTCCGGAGAAGGGACTGCCCCTCTCCCGTCCTCCACATCTGTGGGAGGTAGTCAAGGTACCCCTTCTCTTTCTACTCCTTCCGCGGGCTCCGTCCTTCACATGATGGCCCAATTGGACCCGACCCAACTTCAAGTCCTATATCAAGCTATGCAAGGGTCCAACGCTTCTCCCTCCGCCGCTGTTCAAGGTCAATCTAATCCTTCCATTATTGGGCCGTCCGTTCAGCCCACTCCGATTGACCTCACCCCGGTCCAACCTCGGACCATCACTTTCGCCGGCATGGAGATGGGCCAATCTTCCAATTCAGCCCATCAGTCTTTTGATAAAGGGAAATCGCCTATCCCTTCTTTCGTCCAGGTGGATCATCACAATTCTGGTTCGGTGGCTTCACAGCTTCTCATGAACCCTTCTGATTTCTTACACCCTCAGCAAGGGGTGGCCCAAACTCACTCCCATCCGGGTATATCTCAGGCTCAATATCCTTCTTACGGGCCCCCTATTTCCACTGTCTATCCTTCTACTCATGCCTATGGGCCTCCCCTTTCTGCTACAGTCATTCCATCCGCTCCTCAAAAACAATCGGCGTCCTTCACTACCCCTGCTCCCTCCCAAGAGCAGGACTTGCTTGACAAGTGGGCTGCCATGCAGCAACAACTCGATTTCCTCCAGAAAAGGGTTGGCCCACAATCCTTGGCCGATATTCCTATTCCGAGCTTCCAGAACATTCGGTTCCCTCCGCAATCAGAGCTCCCCAACTACCGTAAGTACGATGGGAACAGCAATCCCTTTATCCACGTGAGGGATTTTCTATATGAATCGGCGCAGTTCCAGTATGATGATCGCCTCATGGCGTACTTGTTCCGCCGATCCTTAGATGGAGTTGCTCTGGAATGGTTCTATTCTCTGCCACTGGAAGAGGCCGAAAGTTTCAAGGTAGTTAAGGACAAATTCATTCAGCGGTTTCAAGACAGGGTTGGACCGGAATATTCATTTACAGACCTAGTAGCCGAAAAAACGAAACCGGAAGAAGAGTTCGCCACCTATGCAGACAGGTGGAGGCAGATGGCCGCCAGAGTGCCTGGCCATATTCCGGAGGAAGAGAAGGTCAAATTGCTGATCTCCAATGCCACGCCGACTTTCCGCAACATCCTGGCAATGAATGATATAGCTAACATGCATCAACTCTACAGTCGGGCGCGCTTCATACAGACTCAATTCAAGGACTCCCCTATCCATTCTCTCTTTGAAAACCAAAAGCCCAAGTACCACAAGAAACCACAAGGGTCGCTTACCGAGGGAGTCCAAACAGATGAGCAAGTACAAGCCGTTGCTTTTCCATTTCAGGCCGCACCCTTCCGCGACAACCAAAACCCCCGCAATCCACAAAACCCCGCTCCACAAAGCTTCCAGGCCACTCCACAAAACCCTCCCCCCGCCTTCACCATTCCTCAAAACACCTTCACCATTCCACAACAACCATCGCCACCATCACAATACCATAACGTCCCTCCACCCAACGGCTACAACAACAACAACCCTAATAGCAAGCGCCCGGCTCCCAGGAGAGCCCAGTATCCTCCATTGCCAGAGACACTTACAGATATTTTTTCGGCACTCATGTCAATAAATGCAATCCAACTTCCTCCGGAACGACCTATTTGGAACCTGGCGGTTGATCAGACTAAATATTGCATGTTCCATAGGCAGCCGGGCCATACCATAGAAGGATGCTTTCAGTTCCGAGATCTGGTATATGACCTCCATGAGGGGCAGAGAATCGACTGGGCCGAAATGCATAGGGCCATTGTTGAGATTAAAGAGAAGAGAAGGCAGCCGCAGGGGCAGCAAGTGCAGCAGCATCAAGCACCGCAGCCGCAGCAGCCGCCACAACAGCAGCAACCGCAGCAAGTACAAGACCTAGGCATCCATCAGAACCCGATGCCGAATCATCCACCCGCTCCTCAGCAGCAGCCACAGGCACCAGCACAAGTAAACGTGGTTCAACCCCCGGCCCCCAACGCCGGGTGGTCTTTTGATGATGATGGCGCCACACCGCAAGTAATGGCCTTCCACCACAACCTCCGCAACCATTCCTTCATCCTCCCTACACAACCGACACCCTCTCCGCTCGTCTTACCTTCCACACCCGCTCCAGCAAACCCTCTACTGCTCTCCATCCCATCATACCCTCCAACACTTACTCCCCTCACTATCATCACACCACCACCTAATCCTTCGCCCACTCTCAAACATCCACTAGCCTTCCCTCCACCCGCATCGACGTCCATCACCGTCGTGCCTTCCACCAATCCCTCACCTATCATCCGCTCACCCCCCATTAACCTCACCAACCCTACGCTCCACCAGATCACCTCCCCCGCACCACCTGTCCCACTCATCCACCCTACAGGGCCCATCATACTCTCTTCGGATGCTGCGGCAAACTGTGCCTTAAGGAGCGGGAAGATGTTCCATAGGAATTACGTTACTACTTCTAATCCCCAGTCCACCCAGCCAACGGCCAAGCAAGAGGAAGCTGAACCTCTGCCGGGTACCCAATATGACTTGCTACATCATCTGGATCGGGTACCCGCTAAGATATCCGTGCTGGAGCTGATCAAAAGGTCTACCCTTCATCAGGATGCACTGAGGGATTTCCTACAGAAGGTGATGGTTAGTGAAGACATGGCAGTCGACAGCTTACCAACGGCACTAGCAACTATCTCCAAAGGGCCGGCAATTACGTTCTCAGAAATCGAGCTTGCACCTCCGGGGGCTCGGCAAATGCCGCTCTGCATAACAATTACCCTGAACAAGGTCAACATTGAAGCAGCACTGGTTGACACGGGGGCCTCAATTAATGTTTGTCCACTTAGCACCCTCCGAGCATGCAACATATCTGAAGAGTTACTACGGCCTACTCCCACCACTATAGCAGCATATGACAACTCAAGGCGAGCATGTCACTGGATAATCACCATTCAGGCAGAGCTCGGGCCCCTTGCTATGGCCGTGGAATTCTATGTTCTCGATATCGACCCTATGTTCAAGGCTATCTTGGGTCGTCCCTGGATTGACACGCTTGGCGCCGTACCCTCCACCGCACATCAGTGCGTTAAATTCCCCTTCCAAGGGAGGGTCATCAAAGTCAAGAGCTTGTCCACGGTGCAGACAGTCAAGGCCATCTCAGATCAAGTTCTTCCCACACTCTGGCCGAGCAGCCGACCCGTTCTGTCAATGCTCGATCTGAACTTTCCTTGGGCTTACACATCTCCTAAGCCCATCACTACTCCAGTCAATGTCAAAGTGAAGCCGCAGATTCAAGATTCAAAGGGGTGGAACATTATATTGAAACTGGGCTATCAACCGGGGAGAGGCCTCGGCGCGCAACTGCAAGGCATGACTAAGCCTATACCCAAGGGAAGAAAAATGGGTAGGCGAGGTCTCGGTTACAAGGAAACAGCATTATCTATAGTGGGTGATTCTGGGCCGCTTACCTGGGATTATCGTCAGCACTTTGTCAGAGGGCCTCTCCAGCCCGGCACATTAGCTCCAAAGCCGGTTCAGCCAAAAAGGGATATAGTTTGTCCGATTGCCAGTCCGCCTTCCTTGCCAGGAGGGTCAGATGATGACATGCTCGACTATAGTCAGGCCTTGCAGAGGCTCTTTTATGAGGAGGAGCGCCAGAAGCAACAAGAGGTTCGGCTCGTACAGTGGAGGCCGAAGAAGCAGCCCGCGGTTAAATTGCAGAAGGAGGAGAGCTCTCCAGTTATCTTCTCTTGGTCTCCCTCACGCTTCCAATCCATCTTTCAGCAAAGGGGGTTCATACCCCGCCTTCCTCCTATCATGATAAATCCATTCGTCATTGACCCACCGGAGATTCTATTCATTCCGTGTGCTTGCGGGAAGTGCCCGCGCATTGATCCATCCACTCTATTCACTCCTCCTTCTCCCAATGCTCAACTCCACGAGATGTGGTTCTCTTCTTCCAACCCCTTCTTCGATTGCATTTTCCCCGAGCTGTTCCCTATGCAGCTCCCACCTCCTCCATCTTGCTATGTAGTCTCTACTGATCTCCAGGAAAAAAAAACGTCAAATTTAAAACGGAGATTTCAGTGGAAGATTACGCTATCCTGTCTCCATCCTCCTCCTCCCAGGGGCACGAGTCCCCTGCTCCTCCCCTTCCACTAAGTCTTCTCTCTCCTAGGTTAGGGTTAGGGTCTAGCGAGTCTAAGGAAGTAGAGTCAGTTAGGTCTAGAGAAGTAGGGTCTTGTTCTGGGTCGTCCAACCCTTCCCATTCTGAGCCGCGCCCGCTCGCGCGTCCTTCCCGATCTATTCCTGATAGGTTCTTGCAAGATCTAGCTCAGCGGTGTCATGCTCTTTTAAAGTGCCCGGAATTCGTCGCTACAACAATCGTGATTGAAGACGAAGAGGAAATAGAAGGGGAGTGGAGCGACGACGGATTAGGCGTCTATGAGGTTTTGGATGAGAAGGATCCAATAGATGAAGACAGCAACGTAGATGACACTGCCGATTTATATGCACAAGGACTAAAAAGATTCGACCAGCCGTCGACGGCAGTGGATGAACCTACAAAGGAAATCAACTTGGGAACAGAAGAAGACCCAAGGCCCGTCATTATTTCTGCTAATCTCCCTTCACAAGTAGAAGAAGATCTAATTAAAGTATTAAGGGAGTATAGCGATTCTTTCGCCTGGTCTTATGAGGACATGCCAGGTCTTGACCCCTCCTTAGTGGAACATCGGCTCGTGCTTAAACCAGGGGCAACACCTGTGAAACAACGGTCAAGAAGATTTCACCCCCACATGGCCTTAAGAATCAAAGAAGAGGTCGACAAGCTATACAAGGCCAAGTTCGTCAGAGTAGTCTTATATCCCCAGTGGGTGGCGAACATAGTCCCTGTTCTCAAGAAGGATGGAAAAGTGCGCATATGCATTGATTTCAGGGACCTAAACAAAGCATGTCCCAAAGATGATTTCCCGCTACCTCATATAGATGTTCTAGTGGATAACACTGCCGGGTACGAAGCTCTGTCGTTTATGGATGGGTACTCGGGCTACAATCAAATCCGTCTCGCTCCGGAAGATCAAGAGAAAACTTCCTTCACCACGCCCTGGGGCACGTATTGTTATGTGGTTATGCCATTTGGGTTGAAGAACGCGGGTGCCACCTATCAAAGGGCGATGATGGCCATCTTCCACGACATGATGCACATATACATGGAGGCATACGTGGATGACATCTTGGTGAAATCAAGAACAAAAGAAGAACACCCCTCTATTCTGGCTAAAGTGCTGCAGAGAGCCAGGGAGTATAAGCTTAAGATGAATCCGAAGAAGTGCGTATTCGGAGTCTCCTCAGGGAAGTTGCTAGGGTTCATAGTGAGCAAACGGGGGATCCAGATTGATCCTAATAAAGCACAGGCCGTCATGGACATGCCTCCGCCAAAGAACATTACGGAACTTCGAGGATTGATTGGTAGACTGCAATTCATTAGAAGATTTATATCTCAGCATTCTCAAAGGTGCCGCCCATTTTATGAGTTGCTTAAGGCGGGGGCCAAGTTCGAATGGAATCAAGATTGTCAGAAGGCCTATGAGGACCTCAAAGAGTACCTAACCAATTTCCCCGGTTTTGCAACCTCCTGTCCCTGGGAAACCCCTAATCCTATACATCTCGGTCATCGAGGACTCCCTAGGGGCGGTTTTAGCACAAGTGGATGATGAAGGAAAAGAGCGGGCTGCGTACTACCTCTCTCGACTGTTTAATCCAGTTGAATCCAAGTACACCGCTATGGAGAAGACTTGTGCTACTTTAGTGTGGGTAGCTCAGAAGCTTAAACATTACTTTCTCGCCCACCCAGTTAGGTTGATCTCCAGAATGGACCCGGTCCGTTATCTCCTAGAAAAGCCCGTCCTTTCTAGTGGGTTAGCTCGCTGGCAGAGCTTCCTCTCTCAGTTTGACATCACCTTTATCGTTCAGAAGGCAGTCAAAGGATATGCCATTGCTGAGCATCTTGCACATCTTCCTATTCCTCATACCGATTCCATTCAGGACGATTTCCCTGATGAGCATCTCTCTGTCCTTTCTCATCATCTCTTTTGGTCTCTGCACTTCGACGGTGCACTCAACTCTCAAGGCCAAGGGATCGGGGCTGTCTTGCTTACTCCAGAGGGAGTAACCATCCCCTTCGCTTATCAACTTCGATTTCCTGCTACAAACAACATCGCTGAGTATGAGGCTCTCCTGGCCGGCTTGAAGCACACCTATCTCCTAGGCGCGCGCTATTTGAACATCATAGGAGACTCTCAGCTCGTTCTACGGCAAGTTCTGTCCACTTACCGTACTCGTGACCCCAAGCTCAAACCTTATCAAGATTTGGTCACGCTCATTGCTAAGCGATTCCGTAAGCTGATCTATATCCATACTCCCCGTTCTTTGAACATTCTAGCTGATGCTTTGGCATCTCTTGCTTCCTCCTTATCTTTCCCTCTCAGTCGTAGTACTGAGACTATCGTCGTCCAGAGATTGGACGCACCTTCTCTTCAAGATCCCTGGTTCATCAACCTCAGAAAATCTGTAGAGGCGAGAGTTGAGAAGGAAGATCTCAAGGAAGTTTCATTAACAGAACTAGAGGAGATTCTGGACGAAGATGAATTGCCTTGGTATCATGAAATCGAATTGTTTTGCAAAGAAGGGTCATTCCCAGAAGGGGCAACGGCCGAGCAGCGTAAATCAATAAGAAGAGCCGCCGCAAGGTACACTATCATTGCAGGAGAATTGTATAGGCGCGCTACTAATGGAATGCTCATGAGATGCTTGGATGATGTAGAAGCTTGGAAAGTGGCTGAGGCGGCCCATTCTAGCGAGTGTGGAGGTCATGTCAATGGCCAGGCTCTAGCGAAGAAGATCCTTAGGCAGGACTACTATTGGCCCACTCTAGAGGAAGATTGCTCCCTCTATGTCCGGAGGTGTCTTAAATGCCAACTCCATGCTGATAAAATTCACTCTCCAGCTTCGTCCCTCCATCCTATGACTGCTCCTTGGCCATTCTCTATGTGGGCTTTCACTACCAAAAAAAGCGGGATTTCAGACGGATATTTCAGACTGATATTTTCCGTCTTAATATCCGTCTGTATTTGTGACGGATTAGTTTCTGTCACAAATTCCATCTCTATTAACGACAGACTACATTCGCTCTGAAGATCCGTCTATAATTATAGACGGAATATATTCCGTCTTTATATCCGTCATAAATTTAGGACGGATATTCAGACGGAAGTAATCCGTTTGAAATTTCAGACGGAAATAAGTTCCGTCTAAATTTCCGTCTCAAAATTCCCCCTTTCCCGCCACCGTCGGCCCCTCCCTCCCACCCCTTCCACCCGACCCCATTTCCACCCCCCCACTCTCCCTCTCACTCTCTCCTTCTCCTCTGCCCTCTGCTTCCGGTCGTCGCCGCCGGAGCCGCCGGAGCCGCCGGAGCCGCAAAGTCGTCAGAAGCCACCGTCGCCATCCTCGCCATCCTCAACGTCGACGTCCTTGCTATCGTGCCCACCGCCATTCGTGTTAGCTCGCAGCCGTGCCCACCTTCCTTGCCGAAGCTCAGACGATCGTCGCCGGTATGTCCCCCCTCACCCTCTGTCTTTTTTTTAACCTGCATTTGTTCTCGCTGGGGGTGTGGGAGGGGTGTCGATGGGGAAGGGGAGAGGAGGGGCGTCGTTCCCGTGGCGGCGGCTGGCGGCGAGGGGAGGGGGGTCGGTTGGGGAGGGCAGTTGGGAAGGGGATGGGGGTTCCCATGGCGGCCGGGGGTGAGGGGATGGGGGTTTGGGAAGGGGAGGGGGGCCGGCGATGAGGGGACGGGTGTTTTGGAAGGGGAGGGGGTTCCTGCGGTGGCCGGCAGCGAGGGGACGGGGGGTCGGTTGGGGAGAATACTCAGATGGGGAGGGGGGTTTCATATAGTGTGGGGGGGTGGGGGTGGCTTACTCTGGTGAGAAGGGGGTAGGGTGGGGCAGGGTTACTCTGGTGGGTGAGGGGGGCTCACAGTGTGGGGGTGGGGGGGGGCTAACTTCAGCGGGGAGGGGGGTAGGGTGTGGGGGCTACTCCAGTGGGGAGGGGGTCAAACAGGGTTGGTGGGGGGCTTACTCCCACCGGGAGGAGGCATCATAGATGTGGGGTGTGTGGGGGGCTTACTCATGCAGGGAGGGGGGCTGCAACTACAAGGTGGGGTGATGGAGGGGGATTTACCTTGGTGGGGACTGGGGAGGGGGGGGTTGTAGTGGCAGGGTGGGGTGGTGGAGGGGGCTTAACTCCGACGGGGATGGGGAGCATACGGTGGGGTGTGAGTGTGGGGGCATATTTCGGTGGGAGGTTGGGGAGGGTGTTACAAATTATTTTTATTTTATTTTATTTTATTTTATTTTAGTTAGGTATATGTTAATTTTTTCTCAATGTCTGGTTAAAATTAATCATGGTTAGATTCTCGGGCAATAACGAATAATTACGACAATGACATTTTTGCACAATTAGGGTTTATAGAGTAGGGCTGTCAATGGGGCAGGCCGATCCGACAGGCCCTCGGGTTTGGCTTGATTTCGGGCCGGGCCACAAGATTTTTTTCGGCCCGCGGGTTTTTAGTCGGACCTAAAAGCCCGGCCCGA
>JAHNEJ010001834.1:0-32231 GCA_022559845.1 Amorphophallus konjac | reverse complement strand
CTCAGTCCTGTGACGGGAAAGATTTTGGGTGTGTGACTCAACCCCATATCTCCCCCATACCCTTATCATCTGATTTCACCAAAATTATCCTTGATACCTCTACAAGTCAAGAAGATTTCAGAGGTGGTTTCGCATCGATCGGAGTTCAGGATCGCCGGTGGTAATTTTTCTTGTGATGGCGCACAGATCTGCCCCAACCTGCTGCCCAGATCTGAAGTTTCCTGATTATGAATTTTCCCAGATCGCCTCTTAAGTCTTCTGGCGTTGATTCTTGGAGTGATCGTAGGATTTTGAGTCCTCTTCGCGTTTCCGCTGGTCTTGCCTTGATCCGAGACCTGTATTGATCGTGGAGATGATTCTTGTGGGATCGCGCGAGCTGATCTGAGCAGGCCCGGCTTAGATCCAGAGTCAACTTTCAGAGTCTGTCCCGCCTCACCCGGTCAAGTTTCGTGCGAGATCTTTGGAGTACTTCTTACTCTGGACGTCTCCAATGATCTCCCACAAACGGCGCCTAGATCCGACATCGGCAACTAATTTTCCCTCATTTAATTGTGTTTCTATGCAGTTTTGGGTGCACAGAACCAGAAGCCGATTGTAACTGCTACTGCTGCGCCCATATCTGAAAACATATGCTCCCGCCCTTCGGAGTGGTAAAACTACGTCTTGTTGCCGATGTTCTCCAACAAACGGCACTCCGATCCGCCTTCAGATCTTGGCGTACCGGACTCCACAAGCTTGCTGCGCAGGGTGACCAGCATGGACAGAACCGGGTCGGCTTCCCATCGGCGTACCCGAGCGGCTCCGACTCGCGTCCCTCACCTCCTGCGAGTGTGGCCCGTCAACCCAGGTTCTAGCAACCCCAAAATTGGCATTTGTAGCCCTATACCTCCCTGCGTGGAGTGGGCATCAAGTTCTAAAATTGTAATTTTAACCGTTGTGTGTATTGGGGTTGTTTGGATTCGGCCGGGAATTCTTCCCCACGCCTAGTCGTGGAGGTACGCGCTCGTTCCTCTCTCACGTTGCTGGTTTAGTATATTATCATATATGCTGCGTTTGTGAGAATAGGGCCGTTAGCTAGTTACAAATCACCGTGATTGTGAGTTGTGAGCACCCGTTCCTTAGCACCAGTCGAGCACCGACCCCAAACTGGATACCCCTAGGTGACGGTGGTTCCTTAACCGCCGCGATCCCCATGTTTCCCTCACAAGGGATGATCGTCGGGCTACCTAGTGTTGCTGTTGAGAGATGTCTCCACCAGGAGAATGCCACGGTGGTCAGCCGCCCGGCTTGCCTTTAGCGTGTTAGTGCTGGCCGCACGTCGAGTCTGTCGTACGTCGTAGCCCAGTCGTCATCCGTCCCGCATCATCAACCCTTTGTTCGATCCCTCACCCACTATGTCGTCCTACAACTTCTCCCAGTCCCATGAGGATTCTCTCCCTCAGGGACTTCTGGAGGACCCGCCCAGGGTCGCTCATGTGCAAGGGGGAGAGGGGACTGCCCCTCCTCTCCCGACTGTTGTGATTGAGGGTGCCCAACCCTCTCTCTCTGATTCATCCACTCACAACTCGGCCAGTCAGGTTCTCCACATGATGGCCCAGTTGGACCCTGCTCAACTCCACCTCTTGAAACAAGCTTTGTAAGGGGTGGATGCCCCGCCTTCTGTGCTCTCTTCTGGCGTGACTGCTGCCGCCACATCTACATCTCTAATTGCTGGATTAGGGGCCACCTCTGCGGCCCCCATTGACCTCACTCCCATCCGTCCTCTGGTTCTTCGATTCGCTAATATGACAGCGGGCCAGGCTTCTACCTCGGCCCATCAGCCACTTGACAAGGGGAAGACTCAGATCCCCTCTAGTTCGTATGTCGATACTTACACCACTATCTCTCCAGCGCCGCAGGCCCCCGTGGCCCTGGCTGATTTCATTCGTCTGCAACCAAAGGCCGCCTAGTTGGCTCATGCGGATGTGGGCCCTTCCTTGGCCCATTATCCATCTTATGGGCTGCCGCCTCACTCAGTTTATTCTTCAGCTCCATGCTCTAGTTCTATTTTTCCTACTGTATCCCCTCCTTCCCAGGAACGGGAACTTCTCGACAAATGGGCTGCCATGCAGCAGCAGATTGACCTCCTCCACAAGCGGGTCAGCCCGCAGTCTCTAGCCGATGTCCCCATTCCTAATTTCAGGGACATTCACTTTCCTCCCAAGTCTGAGCTCCCCGTATACCGAAAATATGACGGAAATGGCAACTCGTTTATTCATGTCAGGGAGTTCCTTTATGAATCGGCGCAGTTTCAACACGACGACCGCCTCATGGCGTATTTGTTCCCCCGATCCTTGGACGGGGTCACCCTTGAATGGTTCTACACCATGCCTCTGGGGGAGGCAGAGAGTTTCAAGGCCGTGAAGGAGAAGTTTATCAAGAGATTCCAAGATCGGGTTGGTCCCGAGTATTCTTTTACAGACCTAGTTGCAGAAAAGATGAAAGCAGATGAGGACTTTGCTGTGTATGCTGATCGATGGAGGCAGATGGCCTCACGTGTGCCCGGGCAGATCCCGGACGAAGAAAAAGTGAAGTTGTTGATTTCTAATGCCACTCCAACATTTCAGAACATATTGACAATGAACGATATTTCAAATATGCACCAGTTATATAGTCGGGCCCGGTTCATCCAGACCCAATTCAAAGACTCCCCTATCCATTCCCTGTTTGAGGCCCAAAAATCCAAAACCACCAGAAAATCCCAGGGCCCAGTTACTGAGGGAGTTCAAACCAACGAGCAGGTCTAGGTTGTTCAATTCCCTAACCAGCCCGCTCAACCCCGCTTCCAGCAACCTCCCCGTAACCCCCAGTTCTTTACTCCGTAAGCTTCCTGACCTCCCTTCCAGGCTCCTCAACACCCGCAACAACCACCACCACCACCACAACTGCCACAACAGCCACCCCAATACCATAACGTTCCTCCTTGATGCGGGACGGAAGTACGGGGTCTTCAAGAATGCTATCCAGGTCGCGCTATAGCCTCCTAGCGCCTTCTGAAGAATGCGCCATATCGTCCATGCACGTTCATCTTCATTGGCAGAACAACGACCCTTGACGTTGGGGCACCCATGGATGACTTCGGGGGTTCAAAACACAAGGGGAAAGCACCCAGGATGATGGATAACACACGGGGAATGCTAAAATTGAAATCAAACCAGCCTAATACTAGCTAGGATAACTTTGGTGAAGGCGGATGTGGGGTGAGCGGCGAGGGAAGGAAGGTGGATGTAGATGATGCTAGGGCCGTGAGGAAGCTTGGCTGGGACCTCTCACTCGAACCCTTCGTAGGGACGGTGCAACCGAGCTCCATCCTGACCTTAGCAGCATCTTTGGCGATGGTGACGGAAGGCAAACGTTGGTGGAAGAAGAACGAAGATCCGAATGGAGACTCACATTCGACCTCATCTCAGAGCCGATGCATCTGGGGCTTCGATCATCCTCGATTGAAGGGGAAAGGGAGAAGATCAGGGAAATAGAATTGGGCCTCGCACCCGGAGAGGGAAGGATGAAGGGGGTTTCCAAAGATTGGGGAAGATAGCCATGGCTACACTCAAGAACACTTTCATAGATTCATTGCTTGTTTTTTGATCAAACGAAATGGAATACATTTATAGGGAAAGGGGAAGATAAAACGACGCTAGCACATTGATTACAACCATGGAAAACAACAAACATCGAAGACTTTTGGGAGTTCCGACGTCGGGAAGTTGGACCGTCTGCCACTGTGTCTCTGTCTGAGATCGCACTAGGGAAGACTGGCGCCTTCTCCAGGTCACGCTACCCAAGGGTAGCGCGTTCATCCCTGGGCCTGGCAGCTTCGTTGATGCTCTTTGGCCTGGCAGCTTGCTTGATTCCCATCAAAACCTGATGGGGACATCACCTCCCATGCCCACGTTCACAGCTCGTCTCCTCGCCCCGGTTGCATCCGGCATGGTCTAGTCATTTAATTTTGAGTCCTATGTAATTTTTATTTGAGTCATTTGATGTATTTTCCCTTTTATTTGAGTCATGTTCCTAGGTCTTGTGTTCATTTCCCTAAGTTTGAGTGTCATTAGGTTATCTAGTTAGCTATTGGGCCCAATTCATTGGGCTTGGCCCAAGGGCTCTCCCCTACCCCCTCGGTTATTTGTCATTGAGTCAATTGTCAGGGACTTTTGTAGAAATGTGGGTTTCCTATATATAGGACCCCATTCCCCCCCATTTCAACTTAATGAATCAATGAATGAAAAACTTGCCATTTTGAGAGTTTACACTTCTTATCTATTGGAGAGATTCCATTTTTTGGGTGAGATACCCTAGGGGAGAGATTCCCCACCCTTCCCTCTCTTAATCTCTCTTTTTCACTCCACTTTCTCTCTCCTCCACACCCAAATTTGAATTTTCTTCTCTCTCCTCCCTTCCCAACCACCTCCACTCCCCACCTACCCCATTTAAGCCTCTTCCCATTCCCCACAACCCTCATCAATACTCCACCCCTTCCCAAGACCCCCTCCACCAATCCTCTCCTCCCCATCCAACCCCCAACTACCCCTCCCACTTTACCAAGCACCCCTTCCCTTCTCCAACACAACCCCCCCATTCCCAAGACAAACAATTAACCCCACCCTTAAACCTATTTTCGAATATCCTTTCCCTCTCTCCATTCCAACCAAATTCGCAGCCCCCACTACCACCATCTGTTGGACCCTCTTCCAGACCTTATTCTCCACCTCCCACACCTTAGAACACCCCGTCCAAGACCCCCTTACAACCAGGGGTCACTCCCATACTCATCTACCCCCTTCCCCTTCTTCTTTCTTGGCCATTGGAAGCTACTTTGAAGTTGCAGTTTGCTGTCCAGAAGTTACAGGTGAACCATCAACTTGAAGCGGCCACCACAACTTCCTCCGGATGAGTTTGACGGCACAAGAGACATCCGCAGAAGCGTCTCCCTGTCCTCTTCACAACAGAAGTGGTTTCGTCTTCATCCGAGCTGTGTGCTGCCCGGGAGCTTCGTTCTTCTACAATGGCGCAGAACTGTCCCTGTTGAGTACCAGAACCGGATTAGAAGCTCTGCCACGATGAACCTCTGAGGAATCACCCCAAAAGCTCTTCTACAAAGTTCTTTTTCTTCCTGTCTACTTTCAGAATCAAGAAGCGGAATCCCGTTCAGCATCCTGTGGCAGGAGTTATCATTTTTCTCCCTCAACTCCATCATCCTGCTACCCACAGTCTGCACCGATAAGTCACCAGTGTTCAGAGTTCCCTGGTCTTCTACGGCATCGTCTGGCCTCCCCGTCAATTTTTTTGCGAAGAGAACTCGTCCACGATTCCAACGCCTTTGACGGTGGTCAATTCCGAGCTCGGAAGCTGCCGGGGCATCATCTGCAACCTGCTGTTGGAAACCAGGAGCTGCCAGTCCGAGATTCTACCTCCCTGTTCGAGCCTCCACCCAGGCCAGCCGCGGGTCCAGAAGAATTCTACAAAATTCTAAGGGGTTCCAGTACCACTCCCGAAGAGTTTTCCATAGGTCTCGCCACCAACAAAATTCCTGAGCGAGTTCTAAAGCAGAAACATCGACTATCTGTCCCTGTTCGAAGAGAGCAGGCAGAACCGGTGACTTCATCTTCAATGCTTTTAATCCTAGTTTCCCCTCCCCGCTTGGCCGGCTGAAGGCCCCTCCCTGCGTGGAGGTAATTTTGGTTGTAATCACTATTAACCCCCACCCCAAGGTCCCCCTCCTGCGAGAGGTGTAGTGTTGTAACTTCTTTGGGCAGGTCAAGCGACACCGCCGCGGCGTGTGGGGATCCACTCGCCTCCCCGCTCGCCCTCGTCTCCGAGTGGGACCGGTTTCTTCAAACCGGTCGAGTAAGTGCTCACACCTCACTCCATTTAGTGCTTGTCTTTCAATATTAGTTCTAGTTCCGCTGGTTATGCGAGTGAGAGCTCGATCCTCAAGCCACATTGCCTTGAGTGATCACCGTGGGAAGAGTGCAACCGGTGCCTTCGGCACTTCGTCGGCCCCGTTGAATTGGGCTTCCAAATCCATTGGGAATCAAATCTTGGCCTTGCTGGCCCTCTACCAGCAAGGGCCCAACCCCACATCCTCCACTTGGCATCGCCAAGTCACCCCGGGCTTGGGTGAGCGACGGGAGAGCGGCGGCCCAAAATTGGCTCTTTTGATTGTGAATGTGCTTGCTTGCCTAAGTCTTAGGTTGTGCCACATCAAAACCCCTCCACTTGGGAAGGTTCATCCTTGAACCTCGTATCTCAAGATCCCAGTCTGTGAGAACAGCCTGGTTCCATAAGCTCTGATACCATTTGATGCGGGACAGAAGTACGGGGTCTTCAAGAATGCTGTCCAGGTCACGCTATAGCCTCCTAGCGCCTTCTGAAGAACGCGCCATATTGTCCATTCGCGTTCATCTTCGTTGACAGAACGATGACCCTTGACGTTGGGGCACCCATGGATGACTTCGGGGGTTCAAAACACAAGGCGAAAGCACCTAGGACGATGGATAACACACGGGGAATGCTAAAATTGAAATCAAACCAGCCTAATACTAGCTAGGATAACTTTGGTGAAGGCGGATGTGGGGTGAGCGGTGAGGGAAGGAAGGTGGATGTAGATGATGCTAGGGCCATGAGGAAGCTTGGCTGGGGCCTCTCACCCGAACCCTTCGCAGGGACAGTGATGGGGACATCTCCGACCACTCCACATTTTTTGGGGCTCATGATGATCGCCAGCAGTGCTACATCTTTTTTGCCACTTTATTCTAAGTCATATGATGTATCTTTCATTTTCTTATTATGTAATTTTCCTTTTATTTGAGTCAAGTCCCTAGGTTAATTGGCATTAGAGTGGTTAATGAGTCAGTTGGGCCCAATTAGGTGGGCTAGGCCCATGGGCACCCCCTTCTCCCTTGGTTTATTGTCATTAGTCTAAAACTCAGGGTCTTATGTTAAATTGTAGGATTCCTATAAATAGGACCCCAATCCCACCATTTGGAACTAATGAAGGAATGAAGAAAATTTGAATTGAGTGTTCACATCTCTCTTGTGAGAACTTCTCTCTCTCTCTCTCTCTCTCTCTCTCTCTCTCTCTCTCTAAAGGGGGCGACCCCCTCTCTCTCTCCTCCTTCTCTCTCCCAATTTCGCAGCCCCCTCTCTCCTCCCTCCTTGCCACATCAGCCCTCCCCCATTAATCACAACCCTTCACCTTCCCAAGACCCATAAACCACCATTTACTCCCACCACTACCCAAGCACCCTTCTATCTCCCAAAGCAACCCTCCCACTTCCCTAGCACCCTTCCCACTTCCCCAAGTATCCCTCCCTCTTCCTCACACACCCCTCCACCTTCCCATACAACCCTTCCCATCCCCAACACAACCTTTCCCCTCCCCAAAGCAACAATAACCCCCCATTAATCACTCATTCAAGCCAAAGGTCTCCCTCTCCCTCTCCCATCCAACACCAAAATTCGCAGCTCTCTAGTCCCCACCTGCTAGACCCCCTTCCAGCCCCCATTTCCCCCATCTCACCCCTTGGTTCGACCCCCCTTTGACCCCCTATCAACCAGGGGACGCCCCAGTCCCTTCCCGCTCCATTTCCCCCTCCCCATCTCCCCACTACCATCCCCTTCCACCCCCATACACTGCCCAGTTCGTAGGTAGCAGTTGGGACTCGACTTGCAGAACCTGCCTCGGAGTCGTTCGGCATCCTCTGGAGGTGTACCATACATCGCCGGAAAGGTCTTCCAGGTGGCTTCGCAAGCGATGTGATCCCGCTCCATTATGAGTTCGGGGTTGCCCGGGAGAACCTTTCTCCCCCGACCGCGCAGATCTGGCCCAGACTGCAACCAGAGGCAACTTTCAGAAGCTCCTGCGGCCACACCTTGGCACCCCTTGGCAAGCCACTTGACCGGGGTGATCCTCCACCAGTCCCCTATCCAACCCAGCCAGCGGGGAGTCATTTGGAGTTCGGAGCTGCTTGCACCAATTTTTCTACCACCGGAGCGTCGTTCAGGTCAGCCAGGGCCTGTCCCGATACCTCCCTACTTCTCGGGCCGCTGTTCTCGAGCCTGACCTCCCCTGGTGCCGTTATTTCTTGCTGATCGAAGAGGACGCGGCCACGCTCGCAACCGTTCTGGTCCTGTGCCGTTCTAATCACGGGAGAACCTGGGGCGGCTTCATCTTCCCATGAAAGCATCCTGAAACCTGCTCAAACCAGAACCAGGCAGTGCAGGTCCAGCACCTGCCCCGACCATCAGCGATACTTTGAGAGATCGGAAAAATTCAGGAGTCAACCTGGACCAGTCAGTGACGATTTGGCGCTGGTTTCGTCAGCTTCTAAGTTTGGGAACGTCCTCGGGAGCGTCAACAGCGAGCACCTATCAGACGGGCAGACAAGCGGGCAGAACCACGTTGGGTCATTCGGCTTCTTCCTTAGCCCCACTCCCCGCCCCGCCTGGCCGGCTTACCGCCCCTCCCTGTGTGGAGGTAGTGTTTGCTTGTACCCTACTCTCCCCACCCCGAGTTCCCCCTCCTGCGTGACGAGTAGTGCATGTATTAGCAGGTCCTCGGCCGAAGCGTCATCGGCGCGGCGTGCAAGTAGCCCACGCTTCCCCGCTCGCCCTCGTCTCCGGCCGGGATCGGTGTCTTCACACCGATCAGGTGAGCTTTGGGTCACTTCCTCTGCTGGTTTTACTATTGCTTAGCCTAGTATTATCTCTAGTTGCACTGTCGGCAGTGAGAAAGTGCTCGTTCCTACTTTCCATCTAATCGAGTACCACCGCGGGTGAGTTGTGAGGGTGACATTACATCCCACGTCCTCGGCGTGCCGGCCACCCTTGAAATTGGGCATCCCTGGCCCATTGGGGTCCATCCCCATCTGGCCATACCCTTGGAACCCCAAGGTCCAACCTCGGACCCTCACCACCATCGCCGGTCCGCCTACGGACCCAGGTGCGCGCGACGCGGGTGAACCCGCTTATGAGAGATCGTCGTTCGGTCCGGTTGCTTGCGATTCAGGTCCGAGGGGTCATGTCACATGAGACAGTGCAACCGAGCTCCATCTTGACCTTAGCAGCATCTTTGGCAGTGGTGAGGGAAGGCGAACGTTGGTGGAAGAAGAACGAAGATCTGAATGGAGCCTCACACTCGACCCCGTCTCAGAGCCGATGCATCCGGGGCTTCGATCATCCTCGATTGAAGGGGAAAGGGAGAGGATCAGGGAAATAGAATTGGGCCTCGCACCCAGAGAGGGAAGGATGAAGGGGGTTTCTAAAGATTGGGGAAGATAGCCATGGCTACACTCAAGAACACTTTCATAGATTCATTGCTTGTTTTTTGATCAAACGAAATGGAATACATATATAGGGAAAGGGGAAGACAAAATGACGCTAGCACCTTGATTAAAACCATGGAAAATAGTAAACATCGAAGACTTTTGGGAGTTTCGGCGCCAGGAAGTTGGACCGTCTGCCACTACGTCTCTGTCTGAGATCGCGCTAGGGAAGACTGGCGCCTTCTCCAGGTCGCGCTACCCAAGGGTAGCGCGTTCATCCCTGGGCCTGGCAGCTTCGTTGATGCTCTTCGGTCTGGAAGCTTGCTTGATTCCCATCACTCCTCCTACTGGTTATGGGCCTGCTCGGCCGGGACCAAAGAGAGTCAACTATCCACCACTTCCAGAAACACTCCCTGACATCTTTTCGGCCTTGATGTACACTGGAGACATACAGTTGCCTCCGGAACGTTAGAACTAGAATCCGGTAGCCGATAAGTCAAGGTATTGCATATACCATCGGCAACCGGGGCACACGATAGAGAGGTGCTATCAGTTCAGGGATATAGTTTGTGATTTGCATGAGGGACAGAGGATTGATTGGGCCCAAATGCACAAGTTAATTGAAGACATAAAAGAAAGGAGAAGACAGGCCATGCCGCAGCAGGCGGCACCCCAGCAACAGCAGTTCTAGCAACGTCCCCAACAACAACCTCCATAGCAGCAGCAGCAGCAACAGCAAGACCTTGGGATTCATCAGAATCCCATGCCAGAACATCCGCCTGCTCCTCAGCAGCAACAGTAGCCGCCGGCACCGGCACAGGTTAATGCAGTTCACCACCCGGCCCCTAATGCTGGGTGGTCTTTTGATGATGAGACTCCCGCTCATCTCTTGGCCTTCCACCACACTAACTCCCCCGCGCCTTCTATTCCCTCCATTCTCCAGACCACCACCTTCACTACCGTTCCATCCACTATCCCTTCCCGACCGCCTATTGCACCCACCACATTCCCCACCATTCATCCAGTCCTTCCACCATCACCCGCCATACCCTACATCATCACCCCTCCACTTAACCCTTCACCAATCACCACTCCGCCAGGGTCTGCCAGACCAACCTCCGCCATTCTCAACCCCATTTCCATCCCTACCACTTACCCCACCAGGCCAACCGAGAGTCCGTCCGATGCCGTGCCGGCACGACAATGCGCACTCCGGAGCGGGCGTCCATTCCACAGAAGTTACCCTTTCCCTACTGCATCTGCACCCAACCCTCAAGTTCCTTCCTCAACAGTCGAAGCAGAAGAAGTAGACCCCGTTCTTGGCACGAAATATGACTTGCTACAGCATTTGGACCGGATGCCGGCCAAAATATCAGTCCTGGAGTTAATTAAATGGTCCACGCTACATCAGGATGCCCTAAGGGCTTTTTTGCAAAAAGTCATGGTTAGCGAGGACGTGGTGTGAGCGACATCACGCGGTTCGAGGAGCGAAGAAGACGCGGAGCGCGCGGGCTCCTTTTGTTTGCTGCAACACAGAAATAAGAGAAAAGAGAAGGGGCCACCACGGGAGCTTGCTCCGGCGGGGCGAGCGGGACAAATGTAATATAGCGAGATATGGGGGTTAAACGGCTATAGGGGGAAGTGACTCGCCGCGGCCTCGGGGGGACGGGAATGGTGCAGAAATCAAATAGCAAGAATTGAAACAGCCATTGGGGAAGTGACTCGCCGCGGCCTCGAGAATATGAGCAGATAAGAATATAACATAATATAAAGAGAATATAAGAACGGGAATTTAAACGGCCATTGGGGAAGTGACTCGCCGCGGCCTCGAGAATATGAATAGATAAGAATATAACAAAATATAAAGAGAATATAAGAACGGAAATTTAAACGGCCATTGGGGAAGTGACTCGCCGCGGCCTCGAAAATATGAGCAGATAAGAATATAACAGAATATAAAGAGAATATAAGAACGGGAATTTAAACGGCCATTGGGGAAGTGACTCGCCGCGGCCTCGAGAATATGAGCAGATAGGAATATAACAGAATATAAAGAGAATATAAGAACGGGAATTTAAACGGCCATTGGGGAAGTGACTCGCCGCGGCCTCGAGAACATGATGTGATCGCCAGGGGCCAAAAGACCCCAAAATAAAGAAAGTGATCGCGCCTACCTCAAGAGCGGGAGATGGCGGGTTGCTTCTTCCTCTCCCTTCGGTCGGCCGACGGAGAGGGCTTTCCTCGGCTACCCTTGCAAAACAACGACAAACAAATGACAAGTGGATTAGAAAGATGGAGGTGTAGTATTCAAATCCTTGCGATAAAAATAACGAAATGATGGCAAGACACACACCTGGTTGGTGTTATCTTTTAAACCCCTCTCGGACTCGAGTAGGAGGAAAATACTTATGATGAATGGCGATTATGCCGACGTAGGAATAGAAAAAAGACTCCCTTATAAGGGGGATGGAGGATGCGATATGATGAATGCAAAAGAACTACGAAGAAAAGGAAAGGATTGGCTTATTGGATGTGCCGATGGTGAAATCCGGCGGAGCTCCGGCAGCGTAGGGACGACGTGGAAGCGCGGTGGATGAAGACGACCTTCCTCTCGCGAGCGTGGGCACCCGAGAAGCCGGCGGAACCTCCACCTACAAAAGACCCCACGGGTTAGAAATGACTCCGGTAGCCTCGGGGCTCCGGCAGCCTATCGGATCTGTTAGAAGCTCCTCCAGAACTGAGGGGGTAGGCCTCTATTTATAGGGCTCCGGAGGGTGGAGGCGTCCAGGACCCTGGACACCTCTATCATGGCAAAAATAATATTTTATTCTATTTTTATTCATTTTTTCTGAATATTTTCATGGAGGCGTCCAGGGTTTCGGACGCCTCCATAAGTCCCATCGAACTCCACCGAAAGTCGCACGCGGTTTAACACAACGCGTGGTTTTGGAGCGGCGACCCGTGATTTGGAAATGGGCGCGTCCAGCCATCTGGACGTCTCCATAATTTGGATTCTTTCACACACGCCAAACCGTCGATCGGTGGGCGAGGCCCTGTGAGTGAGTTGATGGAGGCGTCCAGGGGCCTGGACGCCTCCAAGAAAATATATTTTTATTTTTATTGTTTTATTTTTTATGCCAACTGGCATTTTTTATTTTTTATTTTTATTTTCATGGAGGCGTCCAGGGGCCTGGACGCCTCCATTAATATATATATTTTTTCATTTTTTTGGGTTTGAAAAATAAATAAAAATAATGGGGGCGTCCAGGAGCCTGGACGCCCCCATGAAGACCCGCCTGGGTCCTCAGACAAGGCGTTGACAGCCGCCCGGCAGACACCCTTCCTGGTTTCGGAACCTTCCGATACGTTTGACTGGTGTTGATGCCGTCCGAACGCCGAGACGATTCCAGATGCTGAAAAGGGCGGAAGAAGACTCAAGAAAAGGAAGCACTCGAGCGATTCAAAATGCGTAAGCCTTCGCGGGGCGTCGTATAGTAATATGAGACTTTCTCAGGAGACGTCAGGAATGGCGTGTCTACAGCTGCCCCGCCTTGGCGGCTGCTTTGCAAGGGAGCGACACGTAGTGGAATGGTATCGAAGTGGAGTGAAATGAAGTGGGAGCGGACTGATAAGTTGATGCCAAGGTGTGATGAGACACACTTTTGACGCTACTGTTTGGAATCTTTATTGAAGTTTCAATGAGGCGACTTTGAAGAAGGTCTTTCAAATATTGACGATTGCTTGGACGGAGATCAAATAAGGGAGGGTGAGATGTGTGCTCAGGCACGAAAAATAAAGGAGACCAACTTCTCGGTGTGGAAGTACCTGGGTCATAAACTCGCAGGTTTCACCTTTGGTGAGCGGTTACCAGCCAATGTGGAAGTGTTGCGGCCAAGGTGGGTCAAACAAGGTAAAAAGTAAAGGAATATCTGAGGGTCTATCCAAACAAGGGTCTCCTTTGGAAGAGCAGCGTAGGGCCGTTTCAAGGAAACTCTGTATTTCATTCGGAGTGGAATATCTCATATTTGTAAGAATTGAAGCACAGCGGCTTTCGCAATCGAATCACTTGAATGATCTTCCGCAATAAATCAAAGTCCTATATGAATGCATACTGGGCTTAAATAAAAATTTAAAACAAACTAAAATAGAAAATAGCCAAGGATAATATTGTCAACTTGTTAAGAACGGGTCAGGATACCGATCTGGTGAGCCGACACTGGGCTGGGGCCCGTTTATCCGCGCACCAACTCACTGAATGGAACCGTCGTCCCCATACTATCACAAGTTAACGGCCTATCCGTACAACCCAAATTCTTCCGGGATCATCACTATTTTTGTTGAAGGGGAACTCAAATCCCAGATTCGTTCGGGCCGCGAGGTCCTTGACATGTTCTAGTAGCGTAGGTATCATATACTACGATGCATGACATGGTGGGACCAACCATTGATAGGTGGGACAGGAGATAGGACAAAGACGTCCGTTAGTAAAACCTGCACAGGCCAGCATGGATCAATAACATTAGAAAGTAATAGAATCGTAACAGAATCGCACCACAATGGAAAGGAGATCTAACCAAAATCCTGACATTGACCGCTAATGTGACATGTTCTGTCCTGTAGTGATCTTCCCTTCCTATAAGAACTCCCCTTAGGCTAGTTCATTCAAATGCACCAAGGAGAGTTTTGAAAGCTCAGGAGGAAAAGGAGAGGAGAATCTAGAGATTTCAGGATGGAAGGAGAGTCTTCCCGCGTTATGAAGAGGAGCAGGCCTAGCAGCGAGATCAGACGACTCTCTGACCTTGAGGGTCATCTGAGTGGGATGATCATGTCACATATGGTAAGCTGATTCATTTCAAATTTCTCCACGTGAACCTTCTTCTTACTTCCTTCCTTTCTTCTTCTTTCTTTTCTCTTCCAGCCATATCCACTCTTCCCAGGCCCGAGGAAGTTTTCCAAACTGCCATGGCTTTCAAAGCTAACTTCCAACATCTCCATCGGCATGAGAGCCATACTCTCGAGGTGGCATCTTCAGGGGCTCCTTATTCACGCCAAACACTACGAGAAGATTCGTATGGACTGGGCGGCTATGGGCGCACTAGTGGAGATCTGGCATCCCCAGACCCACACTTTTATCTTCCCGACCTTCGAGGCGACCATCCTCCTCGAGGATGTGGAACTTCTGCTCGGATTGAAGAAATTCAAGAGTGACGGGAAGGTGAAGGCTATGCGGATGCTGACACGGGGGACTTCTGAAAGCGTCCTTGGAAGCTTCATGCCGCCCGACGCAGCCCGAAAGGTTCGTACTCAAAAGAGAATTGATTTGCAAAAGCTCGCGGAATGGGTCATGGAGGCCCTGAGAGGGTTACCAGACGATGACTATTTGGAGGGAATCATGAAAGGGTTCACCATTTGTCTGGCAGGTGCTCTCTTGTTTCCCTATACCGACAACATGGTGGAGGAAGACCAACTGAGTGCTATCTGCGGGATCTGGCGTGGAAAGAGGGTGGGACCCGTTATCCTTGCCTACCTGTATAGTGGCCTTACTGCCTCGAGCATGGGTAAGCCTCCTTTTGGTTGCGCACTTGTCCTGAATTGCTGGCTGGATTTGCAATTCAAGTTTGATCACCGTGAGGGAATGCCAACCGCTTCGAAGCTTTTCCAACAAAGTCCCCTTTATCATATAGCCGACGTGTTAGGATTCGGTGGCACCGTGGCGAACCGTGTTCCGTGGCTAAAGAGACGTGAAGACTGGCGGTCTCACTTTCGAACCGTGACACAAAGCTTCTTCTCTTGCGCACCGGCATGTTTACTCCCGCTTGAAATCCTTATAAGGTCTTCTCCCGAAGTTGATCTCCAACTGATTGGTGCGACCGAGTTTATCCTTTACAACGCGCATCGGTGCTGCCTCCAGATCGGCATTCCACGTCATTCGTTCCCACCACCGACTGGCATCGTTCCTTTGAAGAAGAGAGAGTTGGGCACTGAAGCGGATGCGAAGGAAGCGAAGGCCGTCAAAGCACCCTGGAAGACAAGTGTTGCGGGAAAGGCCTTAGCGCATGTGGGGGAAGAATGCGAGCTATGGAGAGCTTATGTAACAGAACTGGGGAAGTTAAGGCCTAAGGCGCCTAAGCCCCTGATGTAGCTCGTTCTGCTTTCTGATGGAATAAAATCTGGCATTTTGATGTTTTGGACCACGTTCCCTTTGTTATGATTTTTATTTTTCCATTTTTCTGTTTTTGTGTTTTCTTTCTTTTTATGTACCTATTTATTCATAATATGATCATATGTAAATATATATATTAAAAAAATTATTTTTAATGGGGGCGTCCAGGGGCCTGGACGCCTCCAATTTTTTTATTATTTATTATTTATTTTTTTATTTTGCGGGGGCGTCCAGAGGTCTGGACACCCCTATAATTTCTTTTTTATTATGTTTTTGGATTTTTGTTTGGGGGCGTCCAGGCGCCTGGACGCCCCTAAGTTTTTGAATTTTTGAAAAGGAAAGAAAAAAGTGGGGGCGTCCAGGCGCCTGGACGCCCCAAAAAAAAGGGATTTTCTTATATAAGGGGGGCCTCACCCCCCTTTCACTTCTACTGTTCATTCTGACGACTCGTTCACTCTAAACGACCCATTCCCAATTCCAATGGAGCAAGGAGGCCCGAGCCAGGGTGGGGAGAAGCGGAAACGATGGGCTCGTCGTCCGAGGAGGCTGAGAGATGACGCCGAGGAGGCTGCCGTGGCGGAGGAGATTGCCATGGAGGAGGAGGCTCCTCTTTTGGCCGTGGAGGGCCCTGCGGGCGCTGGTGACGCGGGAGAGGACGAGCACGATCCGGTAAGCCCCTTAGACTTCCATTCTATTGGTTCACTGGGCTAAACGGGCGGACGAGAGGCTGTGTGGAGAAGGCCGGGGAGTGAGGGAAGGAGGCGTCCAGGGTCCTGGACGCCTCCAAAAATTTTTATTTTTATTTTTATTACTTGTTCTTTTTTTTTGGGTTATTACGTAAATAAAATAAAATAAGGTAAGGAGGCGTCCAGATCGGTGGATGCCTCCACGATAATATATATTATTTATTTATTTTTGTTTTGATTTTTGATTAAAAAGAAAGAAATAAAAATAGGAAGGGGGCGTCCAGAAGGTTGGACGCCTCTAAAAATATATATATAATAAATATTATGTATAGTGTTATTGTTTATTATTATCCATGATTCTGATGTGTTGCCCTGTTGGTTTTGTGGTGTGCAGGGCGTGATGAAGGGCCGGATCAGCTGGTCTCTAGTGGTGGCAGCGTACCGTGGGCTGCCAGACTTCCAGAGGGCGCGTGTGGACGCCATGGGCTTTGGAGCCTTCCTCAGGATCGAGCCCTTCCGGCTCGACCTTCCTCTTATCCAGGCATTGAGGGAGCGGTGGCACGCGCCGAGCAGGGCGTTTCTGATGCCCTGGGGGCACATGGTGCCGACACTAGAGGACGTAGCTCGGATCACCGGGCTACGAGTTGACGGAGAGGCAGTCAGCGACGTCACCTACCCCGACTACCGAGAGAGTGCCCTGGACCTGCTGTGGTTAGAGACGAGCGTGACTGATAGAGACAGCCAGGTAGTTGGCCGAGTGGAGATCATGGAGGTGCTCAGATTCGGTGACCCGTGCCAGCGGGTTAGCAAGACTAGAGCGGAGTTTCTGGCACGACTCGAGGGAGACGCTCGTGCAGCTTTCACCTAGGACCCGAGCGAGCGGGAGCTGGTGGATCTAGACCTCCGGAGGTTCCTCTTCTTCTTCCTGGGTCGCCTTCTGCTGGGGACGAAGGGTGACGGCATCCACTGCCGCTTCCTCAGGATCCTGGCGGACCTTGACAGAGTGGGGCACTACGCGTGGGGAGCGGCTCTGCTTACCCATTTGATTGCTGATCTCTCCCAGACTTCAGAGAGGGAGACGACAGTCAGCGGCTTTGCACCTTTTCTCCAGGCACACAATTTATTTATGCATTTTACCGTAGTTAAATATGCAATTACTCGTACTAATGATGTATGATGGATGCAGGTGTGGAGTTATTACTACTTCCCGATGGGGAGGGCCAGGCAGGGGAACAGGAGAGCTGTTCCTCTAGCGCGACAGTGGAGGCCGGTCGTGGTAGCGGCACCACACAGCTATCAGCTGGCGTCGCTTCGTCGGGAGTTGAGCGAGTACCCCGAGGCTATGGTATGATGCGTATGATTTCTTTGTATTTTTTATGCATGTGACCTAATGGCAACTAGTATGATGTATGTATGGTGATGTAGGTGGTGTGGAGGCCCTACCTGGGTATGGCCGACGCTGGCCAGCCCTGGGTTGTAGCGGGTCTTCCTCGTTTCGGGCGGGACGTGTGGGTCCATTGCCTGAACGAGATCGAGCCGCTTCGGCTGAGGCTGGTTATGAAGACGTTGGGGCTGGCCCAAGAGTGGGTCGATGTAGATGAGTCGGTCCGCATCGGGCGGAAGACCAAGGGGAAAGCGAAGATTGTGGACTGGCATACACTCTTCCCAGCACAGTACCAGGACTGGCAGCAGGACGGGGCCCCAGTGGTGTCCCATGTACAGGACAGCACTGATTACATGAGACGGTATCGAGCTACGTACGGGGACCGCCTCTCCCTCGGTGGTATGGCAGGGGTAAGTGTGAAATGAAAATGCTTCATTCTTCTATGTGTATATGCATGTGATACTAACTTATATGCCATTCAGGATGCTCGTGACGACATGATCGCCGACCTGCGGGCCCAGTTGGCGGACGCCAGGCGACAGTTGGTGGCCATCCGACAGGAGTTGGAGATCCTGGTGAGTCTATGCAATACATTTTTGTGACCTGGATTTTTGATACTTGGCCTCTGACTATCGTTTGCTCTGTGTTTCAACGGGCCCACCAGGCAGCGGCAACAGGGACGGCTGGTGGAGCGGGTTCCAGTTCGTGGGGCCCTCCCCCGGAGATCTCTGCCCTTCAGGAGCAACTGGTGTATGCGGTGGCTCGGGCTGAGGAGGCCGAGCGTGACCGCGAGGCTCGAGTGAGTGCTTGCTTGGCCCTGACTCTCTTCTAGCTACTTTCCTTTTATCACTACTCTCTTACGGTGCATGTGTGCTTCGACAGGTGGCCGAGATTCGGGAGGCCCTGGCCCGTGCTGTTCGTGCCGAGCAGGAGCGCGATCCCTGGGCGGCAGAGCGTGACGCCCAGATTGCGGAGCTAGAGGAGGAGCAGCGACGGGATGCTGAGGAGCTTCCTCGGGATGTGGTGGATCTGCGGATCGCCCTCGAGCTGTCGAGGAGAGAGGCGATGAGAGAGAGAGAGAGGAGAGGGAGAGGGATAGGGAGATCCTAGAGAGAGAGAGGGAGAGGGATAGGGAGATCATAGAGAAAGAGAGGGAGTACAGGAGGGCAGAGCGACATCGAGATTGGGACGAGAGGAGGGCTCTGGTGGCCCTGGTGTCGGAGCTCCGACTGAGTCTTGGCACGGCGGAGGGGAGACTTCGGGAGAGTGAGGAGCGGTATCAGAGGGCGAAGGAGCGCGGGGCGCGACTTCGTCAGTCTGGTTCCTTTTCCATGGGCAGCTTTCTAGTTTCTTCGGTCGAGGAACGTCGCCGCACCTTGGAGGCTGGCGCGCCACCGCAGGGCGAGGCGAGCACGGCTTCTCAGGATTCACAGAGGTCGCAGAGGCCCCCTAGGGATCCCCGTCAGAGGAGGGAGAAGAGAGATGACCAGGAGGCTGATGGCGAGAGTTAGAGAGTTGCTTGTACACTCCACCCTCCTTACTGCATGATGTACTTTCGACTATTATATGAAATGAAAATGGCTTTCTTGTGTTGTGTGTACCTTTCCTCTCTCACTTTTCTGCTGCACCGAGTTGTTTTGAGGCATGCCTTACGAGACTTTTGCCCTGGACAGAGTCTTAATCCTCGAATTCAAATTTAAAGCGCGTGCCGTACTACTTTGCACGGGGGGATTCTGTTTCCTTTCTCCCTTTTTTGGGCGCGTCCAGGAGCGAGGACGCGTCTTAATCCTCAAATTCAAATTTAAAGCGCCGGCTGGCCTTTCTTCTCCCGTGCCTTACCCACAAACGAGCCCGCCTTCCGTCGAAACTCGCTCGCCCGTCTTTGTCTTCTTCCCCTCGATCGATGGAGTTCGGCGGTCTGGACCACGGCGAAGGTGGAGAGGGATGCGGGACCCCTCGCCCAAGGAGGGACGCGTCAGAGCACGGAACGGCGTCCATGCAGGAGGAAGGGCCGCTTCGGGCCCCCGAGGGACCCGAGGGGCCCAATGGCGCGGAAGGAAGTGAACACGGCTCGGTGAGTGCTTCTGTTTCCCCTTCTTTGATCTATTTTGAGTTTTGAAGCGAGGCGTGCGAGGGGGGAAAGGGTTCGGCGAGTGTTGCACTCAAATGATGGACGCGTCCTAGACAGGGGACGCGTTCTTTGTTATGATGCGAGGCCCTTCTTTCTTGGTGCAGGACATGGCGAGGACCCTGGGCCTGGCCGATGAGTGGGCGAGTGCAGACGAGCCGAGCCGCGTCAGGAAGGAGAGTCGCGGCAAGGCGAAGCTTGAAGACTGGCGCATACGTCTCCCTGGACAGCAAGGGAGCGTACTGGTGCAGGATAGTGCTGACTTCTTGCGGCAACAGAGAGAGAGTTACGTGGGTCTTCCCCGAGCCGGGGATACGCGCGACGTCAACGGCTCTCGTGCCCAATTAGCCGTGGTCAGGCGGCGGCAGGCCGCCACTCAATAGGAACTGTCGCTCCTGGTAAGCTAAGTGCTGCATTTTCTATTTTTAAATGTGGAGCTTAGCTGATTGCTGTTGTTTGTTCGTTCCAGCGTGCCCAGCAGACAGCGATGGTGGGAGTGGCTGGCGGCACATCTTCCAGTTCCTCGGCCCCTTTTCTTGAGATTGCCTCCCTCCGGGAGCAACTTGCCGGTGCGGTGGCTCGGGCTACCCGGGCGGAAGAGGAGCGTGATGCCTGGGTGGCGACTATAGCAGAGCTGCGACATCGCGATGAGGAGAGACCTTCTTCAGACATCCTGGAGTTAAGGGTTCTTCTGCAGATGATGAGGAGAGAGGCAGAGAGAGAGAAAGTTGAGAGAAGGTCCGAGCGACAGCGAGATCAGGCCGAGAGTAGGGCCTTGGAGGCCCAAGTGAGGGAGCTCCAACTGGGCCTTCAGGCCATCGTGCAGAGGCTAGGAGGGATGGAGACGCGCTACAAGAGAGCGCGAGAGTTCGGGGAGCGACTGCGCCAGTCTGGTCGCTTTGCCGCTAGTGGCTTCTTCGCCACGCCATGGGAGGAGCAGCGAGTCATTGCTCTAGAGCCGGTGCCACGAGGCGAGGTGGGTGCTACTGCACGGGGATCCAGGAGGCTTCTGAGGGACCCTCACCTCAGGGGAGAGGAGAGGGACACCTAGAGGGACGAGCATGAAGATAATGGCAAGAGTTGGCGAGCTAGTGGACCCGCCTCCTCTCTATGATTGTGATGTTTATGACAACTTATGTAGAATTATGAATGGAGTGATTTGATTTTCTGCTGCTTGTTTGTTCTCTTGTGCGTTCCTTCTTCCCTACACTTCTTCTCCTTTGCACTGTTCCCATGTGATGGGTCTGCCGAGACTCCACCCCAAGCGGAGAATCGTGTCTTTTTGTGACCATTTTCCACGGGAATCTGCCATCGAAGTCAATAATGACGGCCCTAGTTCCTTCTCCCGGATGTTGTGTCAAGTTTTGCGGACGTCCTCAAAAACATGATAGGGTATCCCTAGACAACATAGGGGGCTAGTCGTCATTTTCTTCGTCCAATCAATCACCCTGTGCGAGCGGTGAAGTGACACACGGGACCGCATGGTAGGTGCCTCATCGCGAGGGCTATCATTAAAGGTGATGGAGGCAATCTTGGCCTGCACTCCTTCCATTTCTATAAATTCTTGTCCCTTTTATCTTGCCAGGTATATCGAGAGCTAACTCGAGGAGCACAAGTTCTCACGGGAGAGGAGGAGTTCAAAATTCCGAGAGTTGGATGGAGGGCGAATCTTCCCACTCCTCGAAGAGAAGTAGGTCCAGTGGTAGTAGTTCCAAGAGGCTTTCGGTCCTCGAAGGGCACTTCAACGAAAAGTCCCAATCACAACTCATAAGCTGAGCTTTCCTACCCTTTTCTCATTCTTTCTTCCTTCCTCTTGACAACACCCTTCTCCATTTCTTGCATGCGTAGAGTGTGATGAAATCACAGATCTCATGGGAGTTGGTAGTGGCAGCATACCGAGGTCTCCCAGATTTTCAGAAGGCCAGACTAGACGTGATGGGATTTGGCACCTTTCTTCGGATCGAGCCGCTCGAGCTCGACCTGGTTCTGATCCAAGCCTTGTGTGAGAGATGGGACCCAGTGAGTCGGGCATTCCTGATGCCCTGGGGGCACATGGTGCCCAGCTTGGAGGATGTGGTCCGGATCACAAGCCTGAAGGTGGAGGGCGAGGCAGTGACCGGGGTCACTTATGCGGATTACCGAGAAGGTGCTCGAAAGCTACTGGGTTTGGACCTAGATGGTCGGAAAAATAGGTCGGTAGCTAGGGCGTCCCTCATGGATGCATTAGGGCTCACCGACACTCGTCGGCGGGATGATGAATCCTCAGAAGAGTTCATGGAAAGGATGGAAATAGGATGTCGTGCCGTGTACTGCACAGATTTAAGCAACTGGGAAAGATGCAACATAGATTTGAGGAGATTTCTCCTCTTCCTTTCGGGGAGATTGGTACTGAGCTCAAAAGGGGACGATATCCAATGTCGCTTCCTGGAGCTGCTATCAGACCTTGAAAGAGTAGGATACTATGCCTGGGGAGCTGCCATGCTGGCACACTTGTTTGCAGGCCTGTTCCAAGAAGCGGATCGTGAGATGGCTGTGAGTGGTTTCACACCATTCATCCAGGTATTTTTGGTTTTGCTTATTTTGTATTTTTTTTTTTTTGTGTTTTTGCAAGGTACTGATGACCTGCGCCGAGCAGCTGTGGAGCTATTATTACCTCCCCATGGGGAGAGCTCGGCATTGGCGACCCGCGATGGTGCCGCTAGCCAGGCGGTGGGAACCCATCATGAGTGCGGCACCCCTAACCTACCAACTGATGGTGCTAAGGCGGGAGCTACAGGAGTTCCCTGCATCGATGGTAAACTGGAGACCCTACTCAGACATGGTCGATGCCGACCAGCCGTGGGTTCTAGCAAGTCGTGCCCGGTTCGGACGGGAATTATGGATGCATTGCCTGAATGAAATCGAGCCGCTTCGGCTACGATTGGTTATGAGGACTTTAGGACTGGCTCAGGAATGGGTGGATACGGCTGCGCCACCTCGTCTTGGGAGAAAGATGCGGGGACCGACGACCTGCATTGACTGGCGTGTGCGATTCCCCAAACAGTACGAAGACTGGCAATGGGGTGGCATAATCGTGGAATCGCAGGCACGAGATAGCGAGGATTACTTGCGTCTATACAAGACAAGGTACGCAGAGCGGTTCCAACCCCGGAGACTTGCGAAGGTAGGTCTCCCCTTTTTCTCTTTTCTTCTTTCTCCCTTTTTTGGTTTTCTGGTGGAAATGCTGACTCGTATGGCTGCAGGATATCCGTGATACGATGATAGCGACTTTACGAACTCGCTTGGCAGAGATGGAGCAACGGTTGGGCGATGCCCGCGGAGCTACGAGCGCCTTGGTAGGTGTACAGTGCGTTCCTAATTAAAACCCCAGATTCCAGATGTTGGCTGCTAATTCACGCGGTCGTAGCATGCCCAGATTGGCGCGGCTTCTCCAGCGATGGGAGTAGGTGGTGCCTCTTCCAGCTTGTGGATTCCCACCTCAGAACTTGACTTGCTTCATGAGCAATTTGCTCACGCCACGCAGCGTGCTGCGGAGGCAGAAGGGATGCTCTGTATACAGGTAAAAGTTTCAGTGCTGAGTTCTCTTTGTTTACGCCTTATCGCGTATCTGAGATGGTACACTCGGCAGGAAAAGGAGACGGAAGAAGCGCTTGCCCAAGCTGCGCAGAGGGAGGCTAGGATAGCAGAACTGGAGAGGGAAGTGCGGCGTCGTCCAGATGATGACTCTTCAGGGATGCTATGGAACTGAGGATCACTCTCCAGTTGGAGAGGGAAGACCATGAGAGAGAATGGGCAGAGAGAGAAAGAGACGCAGAGAGAGAAAGAGCCAACAGATTGACTGAAAGGGAGGAACGAAGGGCCATGGAGGCCCAGTTGTTCGAACTCCGAACCAGCCTTGCTCTTGCTGAACAGTGGCTGAGAGATGGTGAGGAGCGCTACCGAAGAGCACGAGAGCGTGGCTTTCGTGTTGGTAGCTTCTCTACTGCTTCCGTGGATCAACGTCGGGGTGTGGGAATAGGAAGGGGAGTACAGAGCGGTAGGAGTACCGCTTTTCGTAGTTGGGTAGCACCTTTGAGAGCGTTTTGCCCGGAGAGTAGTGGGACGAGTGATGCAGAGAGAGAGGGCGGAACTTGATGTAATTTTTTATTTTGGAAAGGAATAAAATACAAGGTTTGGTCTGTTTGGTTTTCACCTTTACTTTTGTCGCCTCGAATCCCTGCACACATCACTGAAACAAACAAATCAGAATTTCTATTCTGACTTAGCCCCTTGCTCAATAAGCAAATGGTCACATTGATTGTCCTTGATAACTGGTCAAGGGGCCAAACCTTTATTTAAGGAAGGCGAGAGAAAGATGCAGTGATGATAAATGCGACAGGCAAGCACACGAATGCAAGCGGTATTAAAAGTGAGATGCTGCACGCAAATGCAATCGTGTAAAATTGATTTGTTTTCTTTTTTATATTTGGCATTTTTTTTTATTTTATCATAAAAAAAATTTTTTTTGTTTGCAAATATGTACATTTTCTCTTTTCCATTTTTTTTTGTTGCTTTTATTATAATTTTTTTTTTGTTGCTAATGCCTGTCAAGCACCCAAATGGCACCCAACCTATACGAGAACAGGGGTTTCTTACAAACCTCCCAGGTATCTTAAGTGCACATCTAGGTTGATTTGGGCCTCTAGACCCCTCGAATGATGATCCCGCCGGCTAAGACTTACCCTGATGACAATACCGTCATGCCATGCTTAGGCTCCCAGTCGCTTCCGACCACAGGGATTCACCCAAAAGATGTTTGAGGTAAATGATTTGCTCGACCCGGGTCTGTTTCCTCACAACTCTAGATGGTATATGATGGAACACCCTAGAACCCTAACGACCAACCGCGCGACGCTGACCCGGAATCAGACGCCGTCGCACCCATAGGTGACGCGCTTGCATTGGCCTAAGCCCGAGGTTAAACAAGAAGACATCAAGGCGGTAAACATGGGTCTTGACCAGCCTGAAACACAGAGACTCCTTCGCAGCGATAGCTTTTACTTTTCAAAGTAGGCAACCATATGTGTATATTAAAATAAGGTCGTAGACCTTGGCGGGTTTCGCCCTTTAGAAACTCCATCTAGCTTTCATCTTCAAAGGAAGAAGGTAGAGCGTGGGGGATAAACCTCCTGAGAGGATCGGCAAAACCGTTAACCCGGCGAGCCAATAAGGGTCCATTTAACTCTTTCCTTTCGGACAATTTCGGACCAAATCTCAAGCATTTACATTCCACGGCCCCTTTTGTGGATTCAGACTTTTGCTTTGAGGGGTTCCATTTATCGCATCAGTCACGGTCACGACCAGGCTCTTGATTTTGATTTTGTATTTCTTTTTGTGAGGGAGATATAGTCGTTTGATGTTTGTGGGCTCCCTTTCGTATGCCTGCGGGGACACTGCCCTCTTCTCATGCTCTGATCGATGCTCGAGGAAATGGATCCTACTCTTGCCATTGGGGTTTGAGTTTCGGTTTCTCATGCTCAGCGTTTTAAGGGCGCCGACTGTCTCATTTGGTCGAAGAGAAAAGAATAAAGATTACAGCTTCCCGAGATCTTCTGGGTGGGGCCCCACCGTAGGTGATGCTACCGACTTTTTTTTTTAAATAAAATACATAAGTGAGCACATGTTAGCTTCCTTCAAGCGAGCATAGGCCGACGTGGCCAGACAGGGATCTCCACGGTTCTGACAAACCAAGACCCGGTGCCTACCAAGCCTTAATGGGCCCTATCCTAACATGAAGGTTAGATGCAGTGACTTGACTACATGGTGACCACCAGGCATTGGCATTTTGAATTTTCTATATTTTTAGTGGTTTTCAATATTTCTTTGTTTTTGATGTTTTTTATCTTTTCATCATTTTTTTTATTTTGTGCTAAGGGTAGTATTTCTTAAGATAAAGCCCATTCCAAGGGTGGGATAACTCGGTCCCTTCGGCGTTGACTAGCTTGTAGGCGTTGCCAGGGTACAGGGCTTGAATTACAAATGGTCCTTCCCAATTGGGTTGGAGCTTAGAACGCGGCCCTCCAAGCTTGACAAAAATTCTTTTTACGACTATCTCACCGACTTTGAATTTTCTCTCAACGACTTTCTTTTGGTAAAAGCGAGCGAGTCTATTTTGATACACACGCGCGTGTTCGGCAGTGGCCAGCCGCTTCTCATCCAAGAGTTCCAACTGGGCGAGGAGTGAATTACGACGATCGTTGAGGGGAAATTCCTCGTCCAATTGTACCCTGAGAGAAGGGATCAGAGTCTCGTACGGGACTACCGCTTCCATACCATAAGTAAGGGCAAACGGAGTCTGCCCGGTGGGGGTACGGATTGAAGTGCGATAGGCCCATTGAGCTTCGATAAGCTTTTCTGGCCAGTCTAAAAACTTACTAGACTCGCAGGTTTTTTTGATGATTTTGAGCAATGTTTTATTGGTGGCCTCCGCTTGGCCGTTACCTTGTGGGTAATAAGGCGATGAATGATGCAATGCAATTGCGTACCTTTTGCAGAGGTCCTGTAGGTCCTGAGAAATGAACTATGGCCCATTGTCGGTGATGATTGTGCTTGGGACGCCGAATCTGGCGAGGATGTTCTTCATGATGAACTTGCAGACTGTTGACGCCTTGATTTCTGCGTAAGCTTCGACTTCGGCCTATTTGGTGAAGTATTCCGTCGCAGTAAGGATGAAAGATTTCTGCTTGGTGAGGGAATTGGGATCACCTAGGGGACCAATGATGTCGAATGCCCACATGGAGAAAGGCCACGGGAAGGATATTGGATGAAGTGAGGAAGATGGTGAATGGATTTTATCGGCGTGAAGTTGACACTTGACATACCTACGGACATAGACAGCACAATCCTCTTCCATAGTGGGCCAATAAAGCCTTGGCGAATGATCTTCTTGGCGAGCATCTGACTATTCACGTGGCCACCGCACACACCCGAGTGCGTCTCCTCTACACATTTCCAAACCTCATCGTCACCAAGACATCTTAACAGAATACCAGTAAGGCTCCTCCTATAGAGTAGACCTCCAACCAATGTATATTTCTGAGCCACCATTCTTATGGCTTTCTTGTCCTCTGTGGTGGCCCCTTCAGGATAAGACTGATCTTGGCAGTATTTGACGATTTCATAGAACCATGGTTTCTCTTCATCAGCCAGTTCTTCTTCAGTCTCTGCCAACATGATTTCCCTCTTCTCAAGGATATCTTCCTGCAGGATCTTCCTTGCTATCCTGTCTTTGATATTTACGTAGGAAGCATCATCGATTGCAGGGGCATGAAGTTTTAGATGGAAATGGAATTAAACCATCTTCCTAGAGGGAACCTTATGGATGATGCCAACGAGGCGAGGGCATCGGCGAGAATATTCTGACGACGAGGGACATGAACAAAGATCAGTTTGGTGAACAGTTTGGCAAAGGCAGCAGTGAGTTCTTGGTATGGCTTGAGTTTGGGATCGCGAGTGCGATATTTAGTGAGCACCTGGCGAAGGATGAGTTGACTATCACCTACGACTCGCAACTCAGTGATACGAAAAGAATGAGCGAGTTCTAGGCCAGCTAGAAGAGCTTCATATTCGGCTATATTGTTGGTAACTGGAAATTTGAGCTGGTATGCCAATGGGAATGTGAGGCCTTCAGGCGACAGGAGGGCGACGCCAATTCCTCTCCCTTGAGAATTCAGAGCTCCATCAAAATATAGCGTCCGCATTGGCTCATCTGATTGGTTGGCGGACATTAGTTCCTCATCTGGAAACTCTGATTGGATGGGATTGAACTTGGGAAGAGGATGGTGAGCGAGATGCTCGGCTATGGCATAGCCTTTAATCGCCTTTTCCTGGATGTAGGTGATGTCGAACTGAGAGAGAAAACTTTGCCAGCGTGCTAGCCTATCCGTAAGGACGGATTTCTCCAGAAGGAATTTGATAGGATTCATTCGAGCAATCAAGTGGACCTCATGAGCCAAGAAGTAGTGCTTCAATTTCTGCACTACCCAAACGAGGGCAGCACAGGTTTTCTCCATGACGGTGTACTTCTGCTCACAGGGATTGAGAAGTTTGGACAAGTAATAGGTTGCCCGTTCCTTGCCTTCTTCATCAGCTTGTGCGAGGACGGCTCCCACGGAGTCATCCAAGACTGAGACGTAAAGGATCAGAGGTTTTTCTGGTTTGGGTGGAATGAGAACGGGTGGACTAGCCAGATATTCCTTCAACCCTTCAAAAGCTTTCTGACATTTAGAATTCCAGTGGAATTCTACTCCTGGCTTGGTCAACTCGTAGAGAGGTCTACACCTTTGTGAATGTTGGGACACAAATCGACGAATAAACTGCAACCTCCCGATTAAACCTCGGACTTCCCTCAAATTCTTGGGAGGCGGCATATCCCTGATAGCCTTGGCTTTGTCGGGATCTATCTCGATCCCTCTTTTGCTCACAATGAAACCCAGCAATTTACCCGACGACACACCAAACACACACTTTTTCGGGTTCATTTTCAATTGGAACTCCCTTGACCTCTGCAGGACCTTAGCCAAAACTTCTGGATGTTCCATCCTGGTCCTTGATTTCACCAACAAATCATCCACATACACTTCCAGGTATATGTGCATCATGTCATGAAATATGGCCATCATAGCTCTTTGGTAAGTAGCTCCAGCATTCTTTAACCCAAACGGCATGACCACGTAACAATATGTTCCCCAAGGGGTAGTGAATGACGTCTTCTCCTGATCCTCTTCTGCCAAACGAATTTGATTATATCCTGAAAATCCATCCATGAATGAGAGGGTTTCGTAGCCTGCCGTGTTATCAATCAACACATCAATGTGAGGTAAGGGAAAATCATCTTTTGGACACGCGCGGTTAAGGTCCCGGAAGTCGATACAAATCCTGACTTTCCCATCTTTCTTCATGACCGGGACAATATTCGTCACCCATTGAGGATAAAGAACGACTCTAATGAACCTGGCTTTATGGAGCTTATCGACCTCTTCTTTCATTTTCAAAGCCATTTGAGGGTGGAAACGCCTTAACCTTTGTTTTACCGAGACGGGCCCTGGTTTTAAGGTTAAACGGTGTTCGACCAGGGTTGGATCCAGACCCGGCATATCCTCGTAGCTCCATGCAAACGTGTCCTTATATTCGTTGAGAACTTCAATTAATGCCTTTTCTTCAGAGGGTGGTAGATTGTCACTTATGAGGATGATCCTAGGGTCTTCCTCAGTTCCCAAGTTGACTTCTTTGGTGGATTCTTCTACGGCGGTTGATGGCTCATCGAATCTCCTCATTCCACTAGCATATGCGTCAGCCGCGTCCTCATATTCCTCACCCTCATCTTCGGTAGGGTATTCTTCTTCCGTGATCTCGTAGACTCCGTACCCTTCATCAAATGCACCGTCGCCCTCACATTCTATTTCCGGTAGCTGGATGGGATTTTCTAGCAACTGGGGGATGGCAAGAAGGGCCTGACACCTGGCGGCTAAATCCAGGAGGAATCGACGAGGGGTCTGCCTACCCTTGGATTTCTTCCTAGGTACTACCTTTGACCTATCATTCCTAGATTGACTGACAATATTTATAGAAGAAGAGGAAGACGAAGAGGATGGTGTAGAATGTACAGGAGAAGACCCCTCAGAGGAGGGGTAGAAAAGGTCGCTCATCGGATCTTGGACGGGTAATCCGCAAGGGGGGACGCACCCGTGGGAGATGTAAGAGGTTTCCTCAACGAAGATGTGTTGTTGGGGAGTTTGAAAATTGACGTTTTTTTTTCGTTTTCATTTTTGATGACAAAACAGTGAAAAGAGATCGGAGGAGAGAGAAAAGTGGTTATGGCTAGAGGATTGCGAGGCTCATAGAGCAGATCATGGTTGAAGACCTGGCGTGGGTTGAAAAGCCCGCGTAGGTATGTAAGCAAAGAAGGGGACCTGGGAAGATCATCAGACAACTGTCTGGCCTAGGAAGAAAATATCAGCAAAGGCTGAGACGAGTGGATGGAGAAGATGGTAGCTAATGACCCGTCGACGGCAATGTTGAGGACGGATGAAGATCCGTCGATGACAGGGTCCTTCTGGCGAGGATGAGGATAGTTTGGAACCTTGGCAAGAGTGGTAATATTCTCTGGTATTCCGGAGATCAATGGTGGTCCTTCAAGCTGCGGAGACGAGAACATCCTTTCCAGTGCAACGGAAATGTCCCGTATGTCGAACCATTGGTTCCACTCGCATTCCGGATCTTTGATCTTGCCTCTTTTGGTGATCCTCAGATATTTTTCAGCCAAATATACAGCATGTGATCCCCCACATGCTTCTCGTGGGTAATCTCCCATCTGAACAACGGGCCCTCTATTGAAGTGGTTCGATAGAGTCCATGTGAGGGGCTTCCAATCTGCCTTGAACGGTCCTTTGAAGCCTAGGCCAAACCTGCGGTTCGGCCTAATTTCCTTTGGCGGTTTGAGTCTACCCTGTAACTGTGCGCCCAGACCTTTACCCTGTTGATAGCCGATGTTCCTCATAATCTCCCAACATTTGGAGTGAAAAGGGAGACATGATGTTGCGGTTGCCCTGACCGGCTCCTTTGGTGCTAGTGGAACGTGAGATGAATCACGTACGTCCAGTAGTGACAATATGGGCCGATGAGACGGCCAAACAGAGGGCAGAGAGGTGTTGATAGCATCCACTGTGTGAAGGACAGGTGTACTGACCACTTTAATAATCCTCCCATTGTAAGGAAACTTCAGGCACTGATGGTTGGTGGAAGGCACAGCGTCCATGGCTTCGATGTAAGGGCGACCCAGTATAGCCTTGAATGTGGGGTCCATGTCGAGGACATGGAATTCCGTGAGAACTGACATAGGGCCTAGTTCTGCCTTCAGAATAATCATCCCCTGTGGCGGTCTTTTGCTATTGTCATAAGCCGTGACTGTGATCGAGGAAGGTCTTATTTGTTCCTCGTTGACCCCACACAACTGAAGGGTGTCCATGGAGATCACATTTATGGACGCACCCGTGTCCACAAGACACGGGTTTATGGATACCCCATTAATTTTTATTGAAATGCACAATGCATATTTCCGAGCTTCCTTAGGAGCGAGCTCGTAGTTGTGGAACATGATGGCCGGTTGTGTGTCTGTTGGGGTCAGGACGGTCGAAATCTTCTCCACGGGGAGGTCTTCATTAACCATGACTTTTTGAAGATATTCCATCAAGGCCGCCTGGTGGGATGTGGATCTTTGAAGTAGCTCTAGGATGGAGATCCGAGCAGGTGTCTTGTCCAAGTGTTTCAATAGATCATACTGTGTTCCAGGGATAGCTCTTTCTGGTTGTTCTCCATCATCCTTCTCTGGCTGAGATTGCTCAGGATTCTGACTGTTGTGGGGGAAAACCCTGTGGAAAATCCTTCCACTCCGGAGCACCATTGCCTGTGACTTTTGTACCTCTGTGGGGGTAGTAGTGGGTTTTAATAGGGATTTGAGGGGTAGTGGTGGAGGAATGGTTGATGAAGCAGGGGTGATGACGGGAGCAGGGATTCTGATGAGGGGTTTGTTAGGTGGAGGCATGGTGGAGGTAGAGGGGATATCACACGGATTATGGAGGATAAGGGGTCTGGAAGGTGGAGGTGGAGACGAAGTAGAAGTGGGTAGGGCTTGAAGCGGGCAATGATTTTGAGGTGGGTGATGGGTAATGAGTGGTTTTGAAGGCATTAGTGGTGATATGGTGGAGAAAGACGGGGTTATGTATGGTTGACGGATGATAAGGGGTTTAGAAGGCGTAGGGGTAAATGTGGTAGAGGTGGATGGTAAAGTGGGGGAGTGAGAGAAGATGAGAGGGTGTGAAGGCGTAGTGGAGAGTGTCGGTTGATAGGAGATCGAGGTGCGGATGAGAGGGCGTAATGGTAGTGGAAATGGTGAAGGCGATACTGACGCGGGTTGGTGAGAGAGAGGTGCTACCCGGGCAAGGCGAGGGGGTTGCATGACGATAGGGTTGGAGGAAGAAAGAATAGAGGTACTTTCCGGATGCCACACCTGCTCTCTCACGACTTTCGGGAAGGAGGGGATGAGGTTGACCTGATGATTGGGCTGTTGGTGCTCCGGTAATGGGTTCTGGATTATGCCCATGTTGGGCTGTTGTTGTGGGGCCTGCTGAGGCTACTGTTGTTGTTGTGGTTGCTGCTGCTGTTGCTGTTGTAACTGCTGCTATGGCCTATGAGGAGGTCTCCTAGCCTTGAGAGCGGCGACGTATCGTCTCATTTCATCCCAATCTATTTGATGTTCATCATTCATATCGTGGATGTAATCTTTGAAATGGAAGCAGTAATCTACTGTGTGTCCTGGCTGCCTGTGGTAGACACAGTATTTGGAGGTATCAACATTCGGGGGCCACACGGGCCTTTCCCTGGGTAGCACAAGTATGTTTGAGGCCATGAGGGTGTTGAAAATATCCGCCAGAGTTTCTGGCAACGGTGGATAGTAGGCTCTCTTGGGACCGACCGGCCTCCTTTGTTGCTGTTGGGGACCATAATTCCCCGGGGGTGGAACTTGGTT
>JAHNEJ010003587.1:0-29167 GCA_022559845.1 Amorphophallus konjac | reverse complement strand
GGGGGGGGGGGGGGGGGCGCAGGATGGAGGGAGGGTGGGGAGGTTCTACCGACGGTAGTCCGGTCCCTTGCTCTCTTTCTATGTCCGACTAGGGAGAGCAGCGCGGGGGGGAGGGGGGGATTGCCTGGGGAAGGGGAGATCGAGGGGGGGGGGGGGTTGCCGGCGGGATGGAGGGAGGAAAGGGAGGTAGAGTAGTGCCGCCGGGGGAGGGATTGCATGGGGAAGGGGAGATCGAGAGGGGGGTGCCGGCGAGATGGAGGAAGGGTGGGGAGGTAAAGCAATGCCGCGGGGGGGGGGGGGTCGCATGGGGAAGGGGGGATTGAGAGGGGGGATGCCGGTGGGATGGAGGGAGGGTGGGGAGGTTCTGTCGACGACAGTCCGGCCCCTCCCTCTCTTTCTCTCTCTCCTCTCTTTTTTACTAGGGGAAATTTGGATTTTGAGAGGGATACTTTAGTCATTTCATTAGAAAATAAAGAGAATATTCAAATCTTTGAAGAATCTTCACCTTTCTGTCGACGGAAGTTAACCGCAATGGCATATCTGCACTATTTAGACAAAAGAAATAATATCCCTGCTAATACAAATGCAGGAATGATTTATTTGCTATTTCAATTTTAACAATGGTTTATTTGCAAAAAACCTAAAATGATTGAATGCTATAAACAATAAAGGAAACTGCATGTTGAAAATGGAACTGTCCCTACGCTATTGGATGAGGAACACATGGCACTGATTACTTCAGTTATACAGGAGCAAGAAATCAAGGCTTTATTTTGGTATGAATGGTGGACACCACTACGCTAGAGGGTGTGGTTCTATCAACAACTCTAAGAAGATTTTATGGGTAGTAAAAGGACTTAAGGGTAGGACTCCTCTATTTAGGGTTTCATTCCACCCAAAGAAGGGCAGAGCAACTTGTTGACTCTGGATGGTTTAGCCCTCTAATTAGCTGCTAACCACCACCTAAGAAGTAAGCGGCAGGACAAAAGAACCAAAAATGATGGTTTTTGTTCTCATAATGTTGATAGATATGCTGCTTGACAAGAACAAATGGTTTATGTCGGAGGAAGATTGATCTTGGATCATTTTATGGTGGCCTCAAAAATTCAATAAAGAATTTAGCATGCATTGAAGGCAAAGAAGCTTATTCATTCATGGGTGACACATCTCCTTGATGTGACCTTTTGTATAGGGATGTTTTGAGAACATACAGTATACAGTTGAAAGTCCCTCTTTTTCAATTTTATAAAATCAGCGGTGCCATCCACTTTCAAAAAAGAAACATCTAACAGTTAAAATCTTAAACATATATTATATTCCTAATAAAATTAAGATCTTTGTAATATAGGACTTAATTTCACTATGAATGGATGCAAATTTACATTTCTAAAGACCAAAAAAGGATGTTTCCACGAGATACGCAAGGAATTGGTGAACCATCATTTGTTAGATATGGGATTTTGAGTGTACCCTAGAAAGTACATACTGAGTGCATGCAGGTGAAGTGATGAGAACCATAAAACATTCTTAAATGGATGTTATGGTAGAAAAAAAGCTGCTCAACAAAACAGTGGCGTGGTTGAACATGCTGCTGCCAACATGTTGGGAAGTCTGGCGAAGATCAACAAAATACGAACTGAACTACCTTTTTTTCCCCCAAAAAAAATGAAAGAGAAGACTACCCTTTAAGTGAGAACTAAAAGAGAACAATGGTTCTGATGATCACTTGGACAACATAAGAAAGACTCTACCCTATGTAGATACAGATTCCAGCTCGGGCTCATTATAGTTACTAAAGATGGTGAGTATACTCTATGCAAGAACAAGGGTGGAAAACAAGGAAGAAAGGAAGATCAGGGCTATCACCAATCTTCCTTCATACAGGAAAGTTTAGACAGACAAGTAATTGCATTTTGACCGGTCATATTGTATAGGGTGTTTGAAGGGTGAGAGAGATTTACGCCAGTTCAGAGGTGTTGCCAAACCAAGCCTCAACCCAGTGCTCAGCCCAAGCGTGTAGGAAAACAGAAAAGAAAGGTGCAAGTAATTACACCAACAAAAATGACGACGACATATCTCTTCCGCAACATGAGAGCAAGCTCGTGCAAGAGTCCGAGTGACCAAAACCGACATGGATTCTAGAATTTATAGGCTCAAAGAAAGAAAAAGAGAAGAAGACGATGAGAAAGAAAGAAGACAAGGTTTGATATACGAAAATCTTCTAGGAACAAATCCACGGGTCAAAGAGCAAAACTGAAGCACACAAATCCCTGGTATCTCCTATACCTATGACACGATCCCCCCTTGGGTAATGTAGACTAATCCGCAGAAAACATCACATAATGGTGTGAAAGGTACAATCTTTTCTCCAAATAATCTATGGACAGGCAAAAAAACTACACAACGGGAAGAACATTAGGAGGTTCCTGTTGAGCTATCAGTACGAAAATAGGGCAAGTAATTTTCTGATCGGGCTTTTCTCCCGTACCTGCTCTGCCGGCTCTCATCGGACCCCTCTTCCTCCTCTTCCTCGTCACCAGCCCCAACCTCCACCCAGCGCTCTCTCCCCCCAATCCGCCTCCTCTGCCTTCTCCGGTACTCGAAGCACACAAAACCCACATGCACCAGGCAATGGAGCGCGTACCCGAGGATCCACACCCTGATGGGCGTGGACGGCCGCTCGCGGGCCGTCGCCAGGAGCACGGCGCACGACACAAGCACGAAAGCCAGGCTCCAGATGAGGTCCAGCGCGACGACGGGCCTCGAATATCCCCAGTCCGTCTGGCGCTCCTCCAGCTGCAGCGCCGCCGTCTCCCTCACCACCACGGGCGGCGACCTCATCAGGCGGCGGGTCGTGGCGCGCCCGATTATGAAGGGGACGCTCCTCCGGGGCACCGTCCCGGCCGGCCGCTGCCGGTGGTGGAAGCGGTGTGGACGGAGGAGCGGAGTCGGATCGTACCAGCGATCTCTTCCTCTTCCGCCGTCAGTTCCTCCTCCTCCAGCTGCTGCTCCCCCACCGCCGGACTGGGTTTCCTCCATTTCTGGAGGCATGGAGGCTTCCGGTGGTGGGAGGAGGGGGGGGCTACCTTCTCCCTTCCTTCCCTGCTATAGAGAGAGAGAGAGAGACGGCAGGGACGGTGTTCCGGAAAGGGGGAAGAAGTGGGAGGTTGGGAAGGGGGTCCGGTGCCAGCAGTGACGGATGAGGTGAACAGCGGAACGCACGACGTGCGTGCGCTGCGGGAGGTGGGGGCAACCTTATTTCCTACCGGCCGTATCCCGACAAACCGTGCGGGTCTGTTCCTACGCGGGAGATCCGGATTCCGGTTTCCCCGCAACTTGATGTCCGACAGGCGACGGGCACTTTACACGTGGAAAATCAGTAAACATATGCCTTAACATTTTTAAGGTTTTCGACGTGTTAACGGGATGGCTGTTTCTCATCGGCTGCGTTTGGATCCGCGATAGATTATGGAGTGTGACGATTTCAATCATTTGAAATCCTCACCCTCTTAGAATCCTTTTCAAAAATACATCTGTCACGTCAGATTTTCAAATGGAATGATTTTGAGACTTTGAACGAGACATGGAGAAGGAGATGTTTGTAAGTTTTTATGTACTTGTAGGAGGGGTTTATAAGTTTGTAAGATAAAAGGTTGCTTCCCTTCTGATGCCTTCTGTTTTATGCGTTCATATGTACTTGTAAGTTTTAAAATGCTCATGTAATTCCGTGTGGAGGATCTAGAGTGAGTTGATGGGTAAAGATTTTATCTCGTAATAAGAAGATTCTAAGCTCGACTCTCATAGAGCGATGGGTTTATTTGATTTACATTTAATTCGATGTAAGTACGAGATTTATTAATCTTAAAAAAATAAAAAGAATACACATGAGTTAAAGAGTGACTAGATTTGAATCATATCTTTTACCATCAATAGACTCGAGTACCACTGTATTAGATTGTATGTCGTCAAAATAAAAAAAATATTGATAACGCATGCAATGCAACCTAAGTCAATTGCTGTCTATTAGTCTATGACTTAGGTGACATCATGTCTCCTCTATATAGAAAAGATTATGAGCCTAATTCTTATCTCCCTCGATGGTATGGGAGGAGAGAATTGTCCCATGAACTTGTGGAAGCTGATGTTCGGGTCCTGGCGCAGATGATGCAACTTGTGAGAAACCATATCGATTACGGTGGGACTCTCGAGTAGGGTTTGTCGTCCATGTCGACCCGGTCGACTCGATCTCGATCTGATCAGGTCGGGTCGATCATATCTCGGTCCGTCTTGATCTGTCTCACTCTAAAAAAAGGCATATATATATATAATACATATAAAATAATAGAATAAAATAAAAAAAGATATATTATATATAATATAATATAATATAATATAATATAATAATAAAATAATGAGACGACTCGGTGACGACCCACGACTCGGGCGACCTGCCCACAGCCTGAGTCGGATCGGGTCGTGCTAGTCGGGACGATCTGCACCGGGTCGACAAACCCTGCTCCCAAGTTAGAATTATAGCCCGAGTAAGATAGAAATGTCAGACAGCATGCAGGAAGAAAAATATAATTGCTGAAAACTAAACTCTCCCCCACTTAAAAGGGACATGTAAATACTTGACTAACAAAATCTGTTGACTCCAAAAAAAAGTCAATTTCTATTATAATGGTGAGTAAAGTTTCTCTTAAGAATTTTTACATATATATTCTTGTAAAGTTTACTTTGGTCAAATATATCTCTCATCTGAGCATATTATCATGAATATCTTTTATTTAGATAAAAATATTATGATTATACCCCTTTAATATACTGTCGTCGATGAAATAAAATATTCTGTGAAATATGTCATCTACGATCGTTAGATCTAAGATATATTTGACAAAATTAAATTTTACAGAGATATATATACAAAAATCTTACTCTTTAACTCACACTTAACTCGGGTTAAACACACGGGAGTTACGGCGAGGACATAATCGTGACATTACCCATATTTTTGAGGATATTTATGATAATATATTCTGATGAAGGATATATTTGACAAAATCAAACTTTACACATATATATATGCAAAAATCTCTTTCTCCTATGAAATATCTCTTGCACCAGGTTGTGCAACAAAGTTCTTTTATAAATGGACATACTTGAGTTACGGCGAAGACATAATTACGATATTATCTATATTTTTAAAGATATTTATAATAATATACTCTAACGAAAGATACATTCAACAAAATTGAAGTTTACAATCACTTTCTCTTATGAAATATCTGGGCAGGTGGTGCAACAATGCCCTTTTATAAATGGGCAGTGGTCCCCCAAACGGGTGCCCCATTTCACACGGGCGGGCCCGTCTCCCCCCTTATCGATCCCGCAGGCTCTCTCCCTTGGTGGAGTGGCGAACCACTGCACTGCAAACGCAGGTTAGAGTAAGACACCTTATCTTAAGTGAAGGCTGAGGTGCCCTTTAATTGTTATCAGACAACTTGTAAAACATATTTTGATCACTAAAGTTTCTAATAACATGAAAATATTTCTCATGAAACAACTTCATTTTCTTCAACTATTTAAAGGTTTGACGTTTGTCTCCGACAAGGAGGCTTCCCCCCCCCTTTCCTTTAAAGAGTATGATATATATAACTCATGAAAAGATAGTCGCGTTTTATTGATTAAAAAGTGACTTTTTTTTTCATCTGTTCGTAGACACCCGGGAAACTAAGTTAGACGAAAAGAAGGAAGATATATTCAAGGGATAATTATATATATTTAAGAAATAATTATATATACACCCCTAACATTTTCTATACTCTACTCTACACCCCTACATTCTTCATATATCATGTATACCCCCTGAGGAGGGTAAATATGATTCGACCCAGAAACGGCCTAAATACGAGCGGCCCATTAAGATTTGGACAAGCTAAGCCCAGACAAGGGGCGAACATACTTGCCCAATCCAATAAGAAGAGGACCGGTCCAGCAGAGCATTGGATTCCATGACGCACGATGGAGTCGGCCCAAGCGCGGTTCTCGTCGGAGGACACTACGACGACCGACCGTTGCCCCCACGACGTCGACCTTGACCTCGTAACGGGCGAGCACGAGCCATAAGTGCCGCAAGACTCGTCCGGCGACCGGCCGGCGCCGAGACTATCGCCCTCCAACGGAAAACTCCCGCCAACATAGCGGGGGAACACTACTCTACTAAATGGACCCTTCCTTATCAAGGGATGAGGCCCCTCGCTCCAGGACAACCCATATAAAAGGGACATCGACAGAAGAGAGAAGATACGGTATATTCTTCTACTAAACCTCACGCTACCACGTAAGAGGAGACACAGTGAGCACTCCGGCCATTAGAGCTTTCTACTGAAAAGAGAGCAACCCGGCCTGCGGCCACGACAGAGAGGCATCCCGCTACGACTAGAGAGCATACTCCTCCTGTACGGCCTTACCACCCAGCGAGCACTCTCTGAGAGCCCACTGAGAGCGACGAGCACGCGTGCGGAGGACCTACACGCCTCTCGGATCATTTACTACGGCCTCTACTTCTCTCTCACCTAGCTTCTCTCTATTGCTCATTAATCCCTTGCTGACTAAAGCATCGGAGGATTGTCCCCTGGGGTAACACCCGGGACTCCTTCTGACGCCCTTCTGGTTTCTTGGTGTGTGCAGGGCTCCACGGGCGCGAGACAACTTCCCAACAAACAAATAGAGAAGGTGGTACGTGGCCTAGGAACCATTTTCTTGCCGCTACACTTCTTGGCGCCGTCTGTGGGAATCCGGGCGAAAAGCTATGGCGCCCCGTGAAAGCCTCCGCAATGCCAACAACCGGGGGCGAGGTTCCCATCAGGGACTCAACTCTCGCCGGGTGTCGCAAGAAGCTTCTTCCGCTCGCCCCCGACAAGAGGTCACCCCAGGTGACCTAGACGAGCTCCGCCAGGAGATCCGAGCCCTGGCGAAATTCTGCCGAGAACTCCAGGACCAGAGGCCCCAATACGCCCCACTCGAGCGACGGGAGGGTGAAGGAGGCCAGGCCGGAGAGAACTTCCGGCAGGTGCGGGAGGCATCCCACGCCTCCGTCACAAGGACCCGACGGTCACGCAACGTGCATGCGCCTAAGGTACGCAACCCACTTCATTCCAACCCGGAAATGGACCGCCGGCTCCAACAGTTCGACGAAATGGAGGATAAGTTCCGGTACCTGGACGACGTCCTCCTAGCCGCCAAGAATCGCGGCCTCATCGACGACGACCTAGACTTCCGCGCTCCCTTCTCCAGGGAGATCATGGAAGCCCCCATCCCGCCAAAGCTCCAGCTGCCGTCATTCGCCCCCTACGACGGCACCACCAACCCGGCCGACCACCTGCATGGCTTCAAATCCCACCTGGTGTTTCACCGGGCCTTCGATACCGTGAAATGCTTGGCGTTCGTTACGACTCTCCAGGAGAACGCCCGAGCATGGTTTGAGTCCCTACCGGCCGGGACAATCTCCTCCTTCCAGCAGCTCAAAAAGCCGTTCAAGGAGAACTTTGTGGGCTACCGAAAGATAGCCAGAATCTGCTGTGACCCTGCTCACTCTCAGACAGGCGAAAGAAGAAACCTTGTGGGACTTCGTCTCCCGCTTCCGCGCGGAGGCACTCCGTATCCCCCACCTTGACGTCGGCATCGCCACTACGGCACTAACCCAGGGGATGCGTGACCACATCCTCCGGCGTGCACTTGGGGTTGAAGCCCCTACGACGCTTCCAGATCTCCTCGCGCAGGCCCAGAAGCACGCACATTGCGAGGAGAACAGTGCGGCCCTACGCCGCGCGACCGGGACTGACCAGCCCGACCAGAAGAGAGCCGCCGACCAGCCACGAGAGGGTCGAGGCAAGCAGGAGCGACGCGACGGGGTTCACTGCGACCACTCCGACAAGGAAAGGGGTGGCTACCGCCATTACACGTCCCTGACTGCCCCGCCCGACCAGATCCTAATGGAGATCCGCGAGGAGCCATTCCTCGAGTGGCCTTCACGGATGAAGTCGAATCCTAACTCATGGAATAAGAAAAAGTACTGTCAATTCCATCGGGACCATGGCCACGACACCGCCGACTATATCAACTTGAAGGATGCTATCGAGGATCTCGTTCGCCGGGGGCTCCTCGACAAGTTCCTCACCAAAGCCGCCAAGAGACGACAGAAGACGCCTCCTCCGATCGACAATCGACCCAACGGCAAGGAGATCATGATGATCTCTGGAGGGCCCGCCGCGGGGGGAGATAGCGTGAGCAGAAGGCGCCGCTACGCGACGGCCATCAACACGGCAGACCAAGGCGATGGCACCCCCAGGGAACTTTCCCCATCGGGTCGTTCGGGAGACCCTATAGTCTTCTCCGAGGACAACTTGGAAGGCGTCACGACGCCCCATTCTGATGCTCTGGTAGTTTCTGTCACCATCAACCAGTGTACTGTACGACGCATCTTGGTGGATAATGGAAGTGGGCCCGATGTTATTGCGTACGACTGTCTTGTACTCATGGGTGTGGATATGTCACGACTTGCGCCACTACACACGCCGCTATACGGGTTCTGCGGCACAACTATCCGCCCGGAAGGGCGAATTTCACTCCCGATCACGTTCGGGACTGTAACGACCCGAGAATCCGATTACCGGGAAGGCCCGATAACCCGAGACTCACACCGCCGCCCACGAGCCGGGAGGGCTCGGAAGGGCTAGAAGGAGTGTGGAGGCACAAAGAAATAGGAAATAAAGCAGGACAACTCAACAATTAACAGAAATAAATAAACAACTACAACAGAGTCCAGTCCGACAGAAAGTACAGTCTAAAGCAGTAAAGCGTACCACATGTCAAGTGAACACTCGGCCCGGCAAGCTGGCAACTGAGAACCTCCGCTCCGCACCCTCGAACCTCGAGGAAGAACCGCCACACCTGAAAAGCAGGGAATGAGTCTCCAAAACAGAGACTCAGCAGGGATCTCGCGGAACCCCAATCGGAAACAACGGCGGTAACGGAAAGGAAGCTACAACTACAGTAGGAACAGCAAACCGGTGGCCGGTCAAAACTCAGCACTACAGCTACTCCTACTGTACCGGAAGGCACACCTCGATCACGCAGTCGAAGCTACCGAACCACGCTAGCACCACCTACCGAAGTGAAAACCCACAGCAACCACGCCGTAGAGGCCTGTCCCCTGGACACAGCCGACCTGGACACACTTTCCAAGGTGCAACCCCGACCATCCGATCACAGGTACCGCACAACAAGACGCAACCTCGGTAAAGCCACTAGCACTAGTCTCACGGCGCGAAAACCAACACACGCGCCACGGTGAAACAACCGAAAACTCAACGGTCGACACGACCGAAAACCCGAAGGTCAAAGTTACGGAAACTGACAGTCTGTCACTCCCAACTCGACAGGAGTGTGAGCGACGTCACGCGGTTCGGAGTTTGATGGTGCGGGGAAGAGGATGCGGAGAGCGCGCGGGCTCCTCTTTTTGTTTGTTTTGCTGTTTGCTGCAACACAGAGATGAGAGAAGAGAGAGAAGGGGCCACCACGGGAGATTGCTCCGGCGGGGCGAGCGGGACAAGTATAATATAGCAAGATATGGGGTTCAAACGGCCATAGCGGGAAGTGACTCGCCGCGACCTCGGGGGGACGGGAATGGTGCAGAAATTAAATAACAAGAATTGAAACGGCCATTGGGGAAGTGACTCGCCGCGGCCTCGAGAATATGAGCAGAATATAGCAGAATATAAAAGAGAATATAAGAACAGAGATTTAAACGGCCATTGGGGAAGTGACTCGCCGCGGCCTCGAGAATATGAGCAGAATATAACAGAATATAGAGAGAGTATAAGAACGGAAATTTAAACGGCCATTGGGGAAGTGACTCGCCGCGGCCTCGATGATATGAGCAGAATATAACAGAATATAGAGAGAATGTAAGAACGGAAATTTAAACGGCCATTGGGGAAGTGACTCGCCGCGGCCTCGATGATATGAGCAGAATATAACAGAATATAGAGAGAATGTAAGAACGGAAATTTAAACGGCCATTGGGGAAGTGACTCGCCGCGGCCTCGATGATATGAACGAAATATAACAGGATATAAAGAGAATATGAGAACAGAAATTTAAACGGCCATTGGGGAAGTGACTCGCCGCGGCCTCGATGAAAAGATGTGATCGCCAGGGGCCGAAAGACCCCAAAATAAGAAAGTGATCGAGCCTACCTCAAGAGCGGGAGATGGCGGGTTGCTTCTTCCTCTCCTTCCGGCCGGCCGACGGAGAGGGCTTTCCTCGGCTACCCTTGCAAAACAACGACAAACAAATGACAAGTGGCTTAGAAAGATGAATGTGTAGTATTCATATCCTTGCAATAAAAATGACGAAATAACGGGAAGACACACACCTGGTTGGTGTTATCTTTTAAACCCCTCTCGGACTCGAGTAGGAGGAAAATGAGATGATGGATGCGAGATGATGAATGCAAAGAACTACGAAGAAAAGGAAAGAGTTGGCTTATTGGATGTGCCGGTGGTGAAATTTGGCGGAGCTCCGGCAGCGTGGGGACGACGTAGAAGCGCGGTGGATGAAGACGACCTTCCTCTCGCGAGCGTAGGCACCCGAGAAGCCGGCAGAACCTCCACCTACAAAAGACCCCACGGGTTAGAAAAATGACTCCGTAGCCCCTGGGCTCCGGCAGCCTATCGGATCACTGCTTAGCTCCCCTAGAACTGAGGGGGTGGGCCTCTATTTATAGAGCTCCGGAAGGTGGAGGTGTCCAGGACCCTGGACACCTCCATCAGGGCCGAAATAATATTTTATTCTATTTTTATTGATTTTTTTGGAATACTTTTGTGGGGGCGTCCAGGGTCCCGGACGCCTCAAGTAGGTCCACCGAAAACCGACGACGGCCGCACGCGGTTCGGCACAACGCGTGGTTTTGTGAGCGGCGCCTCGTGATTCAGAAATGGGCGCGTCCAGCTGACCGGACGTCTCTATATTTTGAATTTTTTCACACACGACAAACCGTCGTTCGGTGGCCGGCGCCCGTGAGGGAGTTGATGGCGGCGTCCAGGGGCCTGGACGCCTCCAAAATATATTATTTTATTTTTTATTTGTCTTTTTATGCTAGGGCTGGCATTTTATATTTTTTATTTATTTTTATGGAGGCGTCCAGGGGCCTGGACGCCTCCATTAATATGTATTTTTTATTTATTTTATTTTTTTATACCAACTGGCATTTTATAAATATTTATTATTATTAGTTTTTATGGAGGCGTCCAGGGTCCTGGACGCCTCCATTAATATATATTTATTTTTATTTATTTTTGGGCCCTGAGAAAAAATCAAAATAAATTAAAAAGATGGGGGCGTCCAGGGGCCTGGACGCCCCCATTAAGACCCACCCGGGTCTTTAAATCAGGCGTCGGCGGGCGCCCGGCAGACACCCTTCTTGGTCCCGGAACCTCTTGATGCGTCTGACTGGTGTTGATGCCGTCCGAATGCCGTGACGAGATGATTCCGGATGCCGAAAAAGGCGGAAGAAGACTCAGGAAAAGGAAGCACTCGAGCGATTCGAAATGCGTAGGCCATCACGGGGCGTCGTATAGTAATATGAGACTTTCTCAGGAGGCGTCAAGTATGGCGTGTCTACAGCTGCCCCGCCTTGGCGTTTGCTTTGCAAGGGAGCGACACGTAGTGGAATGGTATCGAAGTGGAGTGGAGTGAAGTGGGAGCGGACTGATAAGTTGATGCCAAGGTGTGATGAGACACGCTTTTGACGTTACTGTTTGGAATCTTTCCTGGAGTTTCAATGAGGCGACCTTGAAGAAGGTCTTTCAAACATTGACGATTGCTTGGACGGAGATCAAATAAGGGAGGGTGAGATGTGCGCTCAGGCACGAAATAAAAGGAGACCAACTTCTCGGTGTGGAAGTACCTGGGTCATAAACCGGAGGTTTCACCTTTGGGGAGCGGTTACCAGCTAATGTGGAAGTGCTGCGGCCAAGGTGGGTCAAAAAAGGTAAAGGAATATCTGAGGGTCTGTCCAAACAAGGGTCTCCTTTGGAAGAGCAGTGTAGGGCTGTCTCAAGGAAACTCAGTATTTCATTCGGAGTGGAATATCTCATATTTGTGGGAATTGGAGCACAACGGCTTTCACAATCGAATCACTTGAATGATCTTCCGCAATAAATCAAAGTCCTATATGAATGCATGCTGGGTTCAAAGAAAAATTTAAAACAAACAAAAATAGAAAATAGCCAAGGTTAATATTGTCAACTTGTGAAGAACGGGTCAGGATACCGACTCGGTGAGCTGATACTGGGCTGGGGCCCGTTTATCCGCGCACCAACTCACTGAATGGAACCGTCGTCCCCATGCTACCACAAGTTAACGACCTATCCGTACAACCCAAATTCTTCCGGGATCATCACTGTTTTTGTTGAAGGGGAACTCAAATCCCAGATTTGTTCGGGTCGCAAGGTCCTTGACATGTTCTAGTAGCGTAGGTATCGTATACTATGATGCATGACATGGTGGGACCAACCATTGAAAGGTGGGACAGGAGACAGGACAAAGATGTCCGTTAGTAAAACCTGCACAGATTAGAAAAGGTTAGCAACATCAGAAAGTAGCAGAATCACAGCAGAATCGCACCACAGTACAAAGGAGATCCAGACAAAATCTTGACAATGACCACTGATGTGACACGTTTTGTCCTGTAGCGATCTTCCCTTCCTACACTTCTTCTCTTGCACCAAGTTGTTTCGAGACACGCTTCACGAGACCTTACCTTAAACATCAGGGAACTACGCCTCGTACGGAGGGATCTTGTTTCCTTTTCCCCCTTTTGGGCGCGTCCAGGCGCGAGGACGCGTCTTAATCATTGAATTCAAATTTAAAGCGACGGGTGGTCTTTCTTCTCCCGTGCCTTACCCGCAAACGAGCCCGCCTTCTGCCGAAACTTGCTTGCCCCCTTTCTCGTCTTCCTCCTCTTTTGATCGATGGAGTTCGGTGGGCCTGACCACGGTGAAGGTGGAGAGGGACGAGGGACTCCTCGCCCGAGGAGGGACGCGCCCGAGCACGGAACGGCATCCATGGAGGAGGAAGGGCCGCTCCGGGCCCCCGAGGGACCTGAGGGGCCCGATGGCGTGGGAGGAGGTGAACACGGTCCGGTAGGTCCTTCGATCTCTTCCTCTTTTAATTCATTTTGGGTTTTGAAGCGAGCCGCGCGAGGGGGAAAGGGTTCGGCGAGTGTTGCACTCAAATGATGGACGCGTCCTAGACAGGGGACGCGTTCCTTTTGACTGATATGGGACCCCTTTCTTGGTGCAGGACATGGCAAGGACCCTGGGCCTGGCCGATGAGTGGGCGAGTGCGGACGAGCCGAGCCGCGTCAGGAGGGAGAGTCGCGGCAAGGCGAGGCTCGAGGACTGGCCCGTACGTCTCCCTGGACAGCAAGGGGGTGTACTGGTGCAGGACAGTGCCGACTTCCTGCGGCGGCAGAGAGAGAGTTACGCAGGGCTTCCCCAAGCTGGGGACACGCGTGGCATCGGCGGCTCGCGCGCCCAGCTGTCAGAGACTAGGCGGCAACTGGCCGTCGCTCAACATGAGCTGTCGCTCCTGGTAAGTTACGTGCCGCCCTTTTAACTTCAGATTTTGGAGTTTCACTGACGGCCGTTGTTTATTTTGTTCCAGCGTGCCCAGCAGACAGCGACGGTGGGAGCGGCTGGCGGATCTTCTAGCTCCTCGGCCCCTTTTCTCGAGATTGCTTCCCTCCGGGAGCAACTTGCTGGTGCGGTGGCCCGTGCGACCCGGGCGGAAGAGGAGTGTGACGCCTGGGTGGCGACTGTAGCGGAGCTGCGGCATCGTGGTGAGGAGAGACCTTCTCCAGACATCCTGGAGTTAAGGGTTCTTCTGCAGATGATGAGGAGAGAGGTAGAGAAAGAGAAGGCCGAGAGAAGGTCCGAGCGACAACGGGATCTGACCGAGAGGAGGGCCTTGGAGGCCCAAGTGAGGGAGCTCCAGCTGGGCCTTCAGGCCGTCGTGCAGAGGCTAGGAGGGATGGAGACGCGCTACGAGAGAGCGCGAGAGTTCGGGGAGTGACTCCGCCAGTCCGGTCGCTTTGCCGCCAGTGGCTTCTTTGCCACGCCAGGGGAGGAGCAGCGAGTCACTGCTGCGGAGCAGGCGCCCAGAGGCGAGGCAGGTGCTACTGCACGGGGATCCTGGAGGCTTCTGAGGGACCCTCACCTCGGGGGAGAGGAGGAGAGTGCCCGGAGAGATGAGTGATGGTGAGGATTGGCGGGCTAGCGGACCCGTCACCTCTTTATGTTTATGATGTTTTTGACAACTTATGTAGAATTATGAATGGAGTGATTTGATTTTCTGATGCTTGTTTGTCCTCTTGTGCGTTCCTTCTTCCCTACACTTCTTCTCCTTTGCACTGTTCCCATGTGACGGATCTGTCGAGACTCCGCCTCGAGCGGAGAATCACGTCTTGTTGTGACCATTTTCCACGGGAATCTGCCGTCGAAGTTAATACTGACGGCCCTAGTTCCTTTTCCCGGATGTTGTGCCAAATTTTGCGGGCGTCCTCCAAAACATGATAGGGTATCCCTAGACAACATAGGGGCTATTCGTCCTATTCTTCGTCCAGTCAATCACCCTGTGCGAGCGGTGAAGCGACACATGGGGCCGCTTGGTCGGTGTCTTATTGCGAGGGCTATCATCGACAGGTGATGGAGGTAATCTTGGCCCGCACTCCTTCCATTTCTATAAATTCTTGTCCCTTTTATCTTCCCAGGTATATCGAGGAATAACTCGAGGAGCACAAGTTCTTACGGGAGAGGAGGAGTTCAAAATTCTGAGATTTGGATGGAGGGCGAATCTTCCCATTCCTCGAAGAGAAGCAGGTCTAGTGGTAGTAGTTCCAGGAGGCTTTCAGACTTTGAAGGGCACTGTAACGACCCGAGAATCCGATTACCGGGAAGGCCCGATAACCCGAGACTCGTACCGCCACCCACGAGTCCGAAGACTCGGAAGGGTTAAAAGGATGGTGTGGAAACTACACAAGTATCACAAATAATTGCAGAAATTAAACAGTTATGATATTAAGCAGGAAATGAATTAACATTTTACATGGTCCACAATAAAATAACAACAACAGCAACAGTAGTCCACGACTAGTGCAGTGACAAGAAGAAAAGTACAGCTACACGGGGCATCCCCCGGCTCTGACCTCTGGCACTACTTCTGGGCACCCGCACCACGCTTCCGCTGCGCTCCTGACACGCTCCCCGAAGGTGGCGCCTCACCTGAAACACGGTGAAAACACGCAGGGAATGAGTCTCGGAACAAGACTCAGTAGGGATCACTCGAACCCTACCTCGAAAAACGAGAAACCACTACTCTAGCGGTAGGAAAGTACCTCGGAAAGGAAAGCCCTGTACTCTACAGAACTAGACCCTACGGCACGCAAACCGCCACACGTGCCACGGTACGAGAAGACCGAAACTCAACGGTCGAACCGTCAAAACCCGAAGGTCGGAAACACACGACTGACAGTCTGACACTCCGTACTCGACAGGAGTACCACCCACTAGAAGCACAGCCGGTAGCGTCCCCTGACGTCTTACACCGCACCGCAGGTGAACCGCCTGACATGGTAGGTCCTACCCGAGGCGCAAACACCGTACAAGTAACCACAAACAAGTGACTAGCTGGGGTCACGCCCGTCGACGTGGGTCCAACCGCCCCCAACCACGTGTGCACACACAGACCACGCGTCCCAGGTCTGGCCCTCTGACCGGTTTTCCCCTCAGCCGGACTCTGGCTGCAAGACGTGGGGCCCAACGGTAACCGGTCCACAAACCGTCTCTAAAGGTCAGCCCGTACACCACTCCCTGGTGCGACTAGCACACGCGTACTAGTAGGCTACGACTAGTGGAGGGTCACTGAAGGAGTAGACTCTCAAGTTACGGAAAACAACGCCCAAGCCCGACAACGTGTGGGAATCACCCCACGCACTAGTCCCGTCGCACGGAGACCACGGTCGGAGAAAAGCGAGGTTGCCACCCTCATGGGGCAACACAGGAAGTGGCGGTCCGACCCTGGACCGTCACAGCCAAATGGCGGTCCACTCTAGGGCCGTCACTTACAAATGGCGGTCTAAGGCAGACCGTCACACGGCCAGGGGGTAGGGGGAAGCGACGCGCCTACCCTAGTGCGTCGCTTGGAAGCGGCGCACCTAGGCCAGGGCGTCACATGGCACCCCACACCCACGAAAACCACAGGGAAAGTAACGCGCTTACCCTGGCGCGTCGCTTGCAAGCAACGCGTCGGGCTCAGTGCGTTACTCGCATGTGACGCGCCTAGACCAGCGCGTCGCATGGCCCTCACGCTCGGGATGGAAAGGGAAGTGACGCGCCTGCCCCAGCGCGTCGCTTGGCCCATCCACATGGGGGACAACAGGAAGTAACGCTCCTGCCCCAGTGCGTTACACGCATGTAACGCGCCTATCTCGGTGCGTTACATGGCCTGACCCCCAACGGTCAAAAGCCAACGGTCGAAACGCATGTGACGGCCCAGCCCAGGGGCGTCACTAGCAAACGGCGGCCAGTCGCAGGACCGCTACAGCCCTCGACTCTAAAGGCCAACACCCAGGGAAGTAACGCACCCCTCTAGGGGCGTTACAAGCATGTGACGGTCACTGGAGTGACCGTCGCTTGCCCCAGAGCACGCTACGGCGGGAAAACCCCAAAAACACCAACCACGCCCCCGTACCTCCACCGGAGAGGGGGAAAACAAGGGGGAAGACCCCTGGGGACCCCTAGCATGCATCTAAGCCACCAAAACATAGAATCATGGGCTAAAACCATAGATCGGGCGGCTCACCCCAAAACATGGAAAAACCCCAAAAACGCCCAAACATGCCTCTCTCGGCCTCCCCGCGGCCTACAAACCACGGAAAAGAACGGCGAAGAGCTAGGGAACGTCACCCTACCTCAATGGAGCGAATGCTCCGCCGGATCGTCCACGAATCGCGAAGAACGCTTGAAAACCCTCGTTCTTCCTTAAGCTTCCCACGCTCGCCGCACGCCCCCACGACCGCCTCGCCGCCGCCCACGTCACCGCGCCGTCGCCCCGCCGCCGTCTGCAGCCGGAGGGGAGCTCGCCGTGGCCAACCGGGAGGAAGAGAGGGAGAGGGAGGGAGACACGGTGGAGGAGGAAGGAGGAAGAAGAAGAGAGGAAGAAGAAGATGGTGGGGGGAGAGAGAAAAGAAAAAGGGTTTTATAGAAAACCCGGAAAATCCGTAAAATTCCAAAAATTAGGAAATCACACCCCCGCGATCCTCGGAACGCACCGATCGCAACGGTACCACTCGTGTCCGTGTGAACAGCCCGGTTCACCCGCAACGAGCGTCCGAAGAGAAAAGCCGAAACACACACCGGGAATCGGAAAACACACGCGGAAAAAGCCGCGGAACGCCTCCGGGCCTCCGAAACGACTCCGGATCGCGCCGATCCGAACACGAAAGATGTCCGAAACGAAATTTCGGACACAACGGAGCCGGACACTCCGAAAACTAGATCCGGGACCCATGAAGAAGGATCCGAAAGGTCCGGGATATTACAGCCCTCCCCCCTTAAGGAATTTCGTCCTCGAAATTGAGAACAACCCAAGGGGAAAGAAGAGGAAGACTCACTCAAACAGGTACGGGAACTGTTGACGCATCTCGTCCTCACGTTCCCACGAAGCCTCACCACCAGAGTGTCGTTGCCACACGACCTTTACCAAGGGAATGACCTTGTTCCGCAGGCGCTGCTCTCGCCTATCCTCCACGCGGATCGGAAACTCTGGGAGAGAAAGATCTGGAGTCACCTCAGGCCAAACGGAAAACTCGAGCACATGAGAGTCATCGGGCATATACTTCCGCAACATAGAGACGTGGAACACGTCATGCACCGACGCCAACTCAGAGGGTAACTGCAACCGGTAAGCAACCTCACCGATGCGCTCCACAATCGCGAAAGGACCAATATAGCGGGGACTCAGCTTCCCACGCCGTCCAAACCGCATCACCCCCTTCATCGGAGAAACTCTCAAGAACACATGATCGCCCACGGCGAACTCGAGGGGCTGCCGCCTACGGTCAGCATAGCTCTTCTGCCGACTCTGGGCCGCCAACATGTTCTGACGAACCAGGTGCACAACATCCACACATTGCTGCACCAATTCCGGTCCCGTCAAAACACGCTCACCCACCTCAAACCAATCAAGTGGAGTCCGACAAGGACGCCCATACAGAGCCTCATAGGGAGCCATGCCGATGCTCGAATGAAAGCTGTTGTTATAGGCAAACTCCACTAACGGTAGGTGACGAATCCAACTCCCTTGCCACTCCAGGCAGCAGGATCTCAGCATGTCCTCCAAAGTCTGAATGGTCCTCTCAGACTGGCCATCCGACTGTGGATGATACGCCGAGCTGAATGCCAACTCCGTGCCAAGAGCTCGCTGGAAACTCCTCCAGAATCCAGAAGTGAAGCGCGGATCCCGATCCGACACGATCGAAATGGGAACCCCATGCAACGGAACGATCCGCTCCACATAAAGACGAGCCAACTTAGGCACGCTCCAGCTGACCTTGACCGGTAGCAACCGCGTCACCTTCGTCAGCCGATCCACCAGCAACCAAATACTGTCCTGCCCAGTCGGGGTTCTGGGCAACCCCACCACAAAATCCGTGGTCACATGGTCCCACTTCCAAGCAGGAACATCCAAGGGCTGGAGAGTACCGCCTGGTCGCTGATGCTCCGCCTTCACTTGCTGACAGATCAGGCACCTGGCCACAAACTCGGCCACATCTCTCTTCATGCCAGGCCACCAGAACTGCCTCCGCAAGTTCCGATACATCTTCGTCGCACCCGGGTGCACAGTGTACCTGCTCCCATGAGCCTCGCGTAACACCGCACGACGAACCTGCTCCTCCGCTGGGACGTACAGCCAGCCACGAAACCTCGCAGCACCGTCCTCACCGAGCTCCACATCAGCCATCGCAAGAATCCGGGGCAACTCAGGGTCCGCATGCTGAGCCTCTGTCACCTGACGACGAATAGCAGGAGTGACAGTCAGACTCGCAAGCACTGCCAACCCTGGCTTCTGGGGAATCTTGAGCCTGAAAGATACTTCGGGCACCTGTTCCCAGAGCCTCCACTTCCTCAGCATCAAGGTACTGACCGCAACCTTCCTACTCAAGGCATCGGCGACGACATTCATCCTGCCCGGCTGATAAGACAGGGTGAAGTCATAGTCCTTCATGAACTCCATCCAACGCCTTTGTCTGAGGTTCAGATCTCTCTGCGAGAACACATACCTCAGACTCTGATGGTCAGTGAACACCTCGAACTTCTCACCGTACAGATAATGCCTCCAGATCTTCAGCGCGAAGATCACTGCCGCCAACTCAAGGTCATGGGTAGGGTAGTTCTCCTCATGGGGCTTTAGCTGCCGAGATGCATAAGCCACCACTCTACCATGCTGCATCAGAACAGCACCCAATCCGACGCCGGAAGCATCTGTACACACCACAAAACCTCCCGATCCAGAAGGTAAAACCAACACCGGAGCCGAGGTGAGCAATCTCTTCAGTTCCCTAAAGCTCTGCTCACACTCCTCGGACCAGACGAAAGGCACATCCTTCCGCGTGAGCCTCGTCATCGGGGTCGCAATGCGGGAAAAATCCTGGATAAACCGACGATAATACCCCGCAAGCCCCAAGAAACTCCGGATCTCCGTCACCGACCTCGGCCTCGGCCATTGCATCACAGCCTCGACCTTGGCGGGATCCACGGAAATGCCATCACCAGAAATCACGTGCCCCAGAAAGTGCACCTCGCTGAGCCAAAACTCGCACTTGCTGAGCTTCGCATACAACTGGTGATCTCGCAACGTCTGCAGCACCACACCCAAATGGTACGCATGCTCCTCGGCAGACTGCGAATAAACAAGGATGTCATCCACGAAGATGACCACGAACTGGTCCAAATACGGATGAAACACCCTCTGCATCAAGTCCATGAAAGCTGCTGGGGCATTGGTGAGCCCAAACGGCATCACCAAGAACTCATAATGCCCGTACCTCGTACTGAACGCAGTCTTCTCCACATCGGACTCGCGAATTCTCAGCTGATAGTAACCGGACCGCAAATCAATCCGCGAGAACACTCGCGCAGACTGAAGTTGGTCGAACAAATCATCAATCCGCGGCAACGGATACTTGTTCTTAATGGTCACGTCATTCAGCTGCCGATAGTCAATGCACAACCGCAGACTACCGTCCTTCTTCTTCACAAACAACACGGGCGCACCCCAAGGGGAAAAGCTCGGACGAATATACCCCTTGGCCAACAGCTCCTGCAACTGCGCCCTCAACTCCCTCAACTCCGCGGGGGCCATACGGTAGGGAGCCTTCGCCAAAGGTCCCGTACCAGGTACAACCTCGATCACGAAATCGATCTCCCGCTGGGGAGGTAATCCAGGCAACTCCTCAGGAAAAACATCGGGAAACTCGCACACCACCGCAATGTCCTCGACATTCTGCTCCATCCGGTCAGACACAACCACTGACGCGAGAAAACCCTGGCAACCTGAATCAAGCAATCGACGGGCTCGAATAGCAGAGATAAGAAATCGAGAAGAGGCGGAACGGATACCTTGGAAATAGAAGGTCCTCTTGCTCGGATGTTGGAAGTAGACCCTCTTCATCCCACAATCCACCACCGCTCCATGAGTCTCGAGCCAATCCATGCCTAGAATCACGTCATAATCCCGAAGCTGCAACGCATACAACCTGCCTGGCATACTCCGTCCATCGATCCACACCGGAACCTGGTCGAAGCAATACGGAGTGACCATAAAGTCACCCGAAGGCAACTCCACAGCCAAATCACAGGACAACTGGGTCACCGGCTCCTCGACGCTCGACGCGAAATCCTCCGAAATGAACGAATGAGACGCGCCAGAATCAAATAAAACCCGAGCCGCACAACCCAAAATCTGAACGGTACCTTCCACGAGCTGCGACGCCATTGCCTCTGCCCTGGTCAAGTGCGTGATCTGGCCACGAGCTCTCTGCCTGCCTCCCACACTAGCTGACCTGGGTAGCGGCGGATACTGTCCCTGCCGCTGCTGCTGCTGCTGGGAAACCTGCTGCTGCGGCGGCCTCTGAGGACAGTCACGCGCCATGTGCCCTGGCTGGTCACACCGAAAATAGATGATCGGCGCCGTGCACTGCCTGCCTGGGTGGGTCCCACTACACCGTGGACAAGGTCCTCGCGATCCACCCACCGATCCCTGTCGCTGCAAAGGAAACGGCTGCTGCACACTGCCCGATGAAGCCTGCCCCTGATCTCTGGACTTCTTCTTGCCGAACCCCTTCTTGAAGAACTTCTTGACCTTCGAGCCGAAGGACGCAGATCCTGTCACCGAAGCTGCCGATGCCGGTACTCCTGAACCACCCGACGCAGACTGAAAGAAACCCTGCTGCTGAGTAGCCGACTGATGGTTGCGACCTGACACAGACTGCCCCTGGCTGATCGGTCCTCGAGTCCTCTGCATATCCATCTCCAAAGAAATCGCAACACGAGACGCCGTCTCGAGATCAGTGGCCCCATTCGCGATCAGATGGTGCCTCAGCTCCATCCTCAAGCCCTGCACAAACTGCGTCGTCCTCACCCTCTCATGCTCCATGATATGAGGTGCGTACCGACCCAGCTCGACAAATCGGGCCCTGTACTGCAACACGGACATGTCACCCTGCACCAGCTCCAGAAACTCCCGCATCCGCTGCGTAGCAACAACATCTGGACAGTACGTACGCTCGAAAGCACTGACAAAGTCATCCCACTCGACCTGCTCAAGTGGACGAAGCTGAAAGGACGTCTTCCACTCGGAAGACCACCACCTCCGAGCCGTACCCTGCAACTGGTTGTAGGCCAACACCACTCTGTCCTCGACAGCACTCTTCGCAGAACTGAACACCCGCTCCATCTCATCAAGCCAATCACGAGCCGCATCAGGGTCTGCCTGGCCGCTAAAGTAAGGTGGATGGAACTGCATGAAATCCCTCACTGCTCGGCCTGGCCCACCCCTGACTGACGAGCCCTCACCGGCCTCTCCGCCGAACTGTTGAGCCATGAGATGGTACATGCCACGGAGAAAACCCTCGGCCCCCGGAGCCCTCGCAGCATCCGCGGCCTCGGTAGCTCCCGGAACTCTGCTATGCTCCTCCTGGTCCCTCTGGACCCCCTGCTGGATCTCCTGACCTCCAGCCGACTGCCCCTGCTGAGAGCGAGAACTTCTCCTCGGCGCCATACTCGCTCCTGAAGCACAAGACAGAAAAACACGGAAACGGCAATGTCAAAATAAACACACGGTGCCCAATGCCAGCGTCATCTGTACATCATCGTTGTGGACTAGTGGACCACTACAATTACCTATGATTCTCATGTAATTCCACAACCGCGCTCTGATACCAGCTGTAACGACCCGAGAATCCGATTACCGGGAAGGCCCGATAACCCGAGACTCGTACCGCCACCCACGAGTCCGAAGACTCGGAAGGGTTAAAAGGATGGTGTGGAAACTACACAAGTATCACAAATAATTGCAGAAATTAAACAGTTATGATATTAAGCAGGAAATGAATTAACATTTTACATGGTCCACAATAAAATAACAACAACAGCAACAGTAGTCCACGACTAGTGCAGTGACAAGAAGAAAAGTACAGCTACACGGGGCATCCCCCGGCTCTGACCTCTGGCACTACTTCTGGGCACCCGCACCACGCTTCCGCTGCGCTCCTGACACGCTCCCCGAAGGTGGCGCCTCACCTGAAACACGGTGAAAACACGCAGGGAATGAGTCTCGGAACAAGACTCAGTAGGGATCACTCGAACCCTACCTCGAAAAACGAGAAACCACTACTCTAGCGGTAGGAAAGTACCTCGGAAAGGAAAGCCCTGTACTCTACAGAACTAGACCCTACGGCACGCAAACCGCCACACGTGCCACGGTACGAGAAGACCGAAACTCAACGGTCGAACCGTCAAAACCCGAAGGTCGGAAACACACGACTGACAGTCTGACACTCCGTACTCGACAGGAGTACCACCCACTAGAAGCACAGCCGGTAGCGTCCCCTGACGTCTTACACCGCACCGCAGGTGAACCGCCTGACATGGTAGGTCCTACCCGAGGCGCAAACACCGTACAAGTAACCACAAACAAGTGACTAGCTGGGGTCACGCCCGTCGACGTGGGTCCAACCGCCCCCAACCACGTGTGCACACACAGACCACGCGTCCCAGGTCTGGCCCTCTGACCGGTTTTCCCCTCAGCCGGACTCTGGCTGCAAGACGTGGGGCCCAACGGTAACCGGTCCACAAACCGTCTCTAAAGGTCAGCCCGTACACCACTCCCTGGTGCGACTAGCACACGCGTACTAGTAGGCTACGACTAGTGGAGGGTCACTGAAGGAGTAGACTCTCAAGTTACGGAAAACAACGCCCAAGCCCGACAACGTGTGGGAATCACCCCACGCACTAGTCCCGTCGCACGGAGACCACGGTCGGAGAAAAGCGAGGTTGCCACCCTCATGGGGCAACACAGGAAGTGGCGGTCCGACCCTGGACCGTCACAGCCAAATGGCGGTCCACTCTAGGGCCGTCACTTACAAATGGCGGTCTAAGGCAGACCGTCACACGGCCAGGGGGTAGGGGGAAGCGACGCGCCTACCCTAGTGCGTCGCTTGGAAGCGGCGCACCTAGGCCAGGGCGTCACATGGCACCCCACACCCACGAAAACCACAGGGAAAGTAACGCGCTTACCCTGGCGCGTCGCTTGCAAGCAACGCGTCGGGCTCAGTGCGTTACTCGCATGTGACGCGCCTAGACCAGCGCGTCGCATGGCCCTCACGCTCGGGATGGAAAGGGAAGTGACGCGCCTGCCCCAGCGCGTCGCTTGGCCCATCCACATGGGGGACAACAGGAAGTAACGCTCCTGCCCCAGTGCGTTACACGCATGTAACGCGCCTATCTCGGTGCGTTACATGGCCTGACCCCCAACGGTCAAAAGCCAACGGTCGAAACGCATGTGACGGCCCAGCCCAGGGGCGTCACTAGCAAACGGCGGCCAGTCGCAGGACCGCTACAGCCCTCGACTCTAAAGGCCAACACCCAGGGAAGTAACGCACCCCTCTAGGGGCGTTACAAGCATGTGACGGTCACTGGAGTGACCGTCGCTTGCCCCAGAGCACGCTACGGCGGGAAAACCCCAAAAACACCAACCACGCCCCCGTACCTCCACCGGAGAGGGGGAAAACAAGGGGGAAGACCCCTGGGGACCCCTAGCATGCATCTAAGCCACCAAAACATAGAATCATGGGCTAAAACCATAGATCGGGCGGCTCACCCCAAAACATGGAAAAACCCCAAAAACGCCCAAACATGCCTCTCTCGGCCTCCCCGCGGCCTACAAACCACGGAAAAGAACGGCGAAGAGCTAGGGAACGTCACCCTACCTCAATGGAGCGAATGCTCCGCCGGATCGTCCACGAATCGCGAAGAACGCTTGAAAACCCTCGTTCTTCCTTAAGCTTCCCACGCTCGCCGCACGCCCCCACGACCGCCTCGCCGCCGCCCACGTCACCGCGCCGTCGCCCCGCCGCCGTCTGCAGCCGGAGGGGAGCTCGCCGTGGCCAACCGGGAGGAAGAGAGGGAGAGGGAGGGAGACACGGTGGAGGAGGAAGGAGGAAGAAGAAGAGAGGAAGAAGAAGATGGTGGGGGGAGAGAGAAAAGAAAAAGGGTTTTATAGAAAACCCGGAAAATCCGTAAAATTCCAAAAATTAGGAAATCACACCCCCGCGATCCTCGGAACGCACCGATCGCAACGGTACCACTCGTGTCCGTGTGAACAGCCCGGTTCACCCGCAACGAGCGTCCGAAGAGAAAAGCCGAAACACACACCGGGAATCGGAAAACACACGCGGAAAAAGCCGCGGAACGCCTCCGGGCCTCCGAAACGACTCCGGATCGCGCCGATCCGAACACGAAAGATGTCCGAAACGAAATTTCGGACACAACGGAGCCGGACACTCCGAAAACTAGATCCGGGACCCATGAAGAAGGATCCGAAAGGTCCGGGATATTACAGGCACTTCAGCGAAAGGGCCCAATCACAACTCGTAAGTCAAGTTTTCTTGCCCTTTTCTCATTTTTTCTTCCTTTCTTCTGACCAAACCTCACCCCCATTCCTTGTATGTGTAGGTTGTGATGAAATCACAAATCTTATGGGAGTTGGTAGTAGCAGCGTACAGGGGCCTCCCAGATTTTCAGAAGGCGAGGCTAGACGTGATGGGATTTGGTACCTTCCTTCGGATCGAGCCGATCCAGCTTGACCTAGTCCTGATCCAAGCCTTGTGTGAGAGATGGGACCCAGTGAGCCGGGCATTCTTGATGCCCTGGGGGCACATGGTGCCCAGCTTGGAGGATGTGGTCCGGATCACAAGCCTGAAGGTAGAAGGCGAGGCAGTGACCGGAGTCACTTACGCGGACTACAGAGAAGGTGCCCAGAAGTTACTGGGTTTGGACCTAGATGGTCGGAAGAACAGGTCGGTAGCTAGGGCGTCCCTCATGGATGCATTAGGGCTCACCGACACTCGTCGGCGGGACGACGAATCCTCAGAAGAGTTCATGGAAAGGATAGAAATAGGATGCCGTGCCGTGTACTGCACAGATTTCGGCAACTGGGAAAGATGTGACATAGATTTGAGGAGATTTCTCCTCTTCCTTTTGGGGAGATTGGTACTGAGCTCGAAAGGGGATGGTATCCAATGTTGCTTCCTGGAGCTGCTGTCAGACCTTGGAAGAGTAGGGTATTATGCCTGGGGAGCCGCCATGCTGGCACACTTGTTTGCAGGCCTATTCCAAGAAACGGATCGTGAGATGACTGTGAGTGGTTTCACACCATTCATCTAGGTATTTTTTTTGGTTTTGCTTGTTTTGTATTTTTTTTTACAATTTTCGCAAGGTGCTGATGACCTGCGCCGAGCAGCTATGGAGTTATTATTACCTCCCTATGGGGAGAGCTCGACATTGGCGACCCGTGATGGTGCCGCTAGCCAGGCGGTGGGAACCCGTCATGAGTGCGGCACCCCTAACCTACCAACTGATGGTGTTAAGGCGGGAGCTACAGGAGTTCCTTACGGCGATGGTAAACTGGAGACCCTACTCAGACATGGTCGATGCCAACCAGCCGTGGGTTCTAGCAAGTCGTGGCCGGTTCGGACGGGAACTATGGATGCACTGCCTGAATGAAATCGAGCCACTTCGGCTACGATTAGTTATGAGGACTTTAGGACTGGCTCAAGAATGGGTGGATTCGGCTGCGCCACCTCGTGTCGGGAGAAAGACGCGGGGACCGGCGATTTGCATTGACTGGCGCATGCGATTCCCCGAACAGTACGAGGACTGGCAACGGGGTGGCACGATTGTAGAATCACAGGCGCGAGACAGCGAGGACTACTTGCGTCTATATAGGACAAAGTACGCAGAACGGTTCCAACCCCGGGGACTTGTGGAGGTAGGTTTCCCCTTTTTCTCTTTTCTCCTTTTCTTGGTTTTTCTGGTAAAAATGCTGACTTGTAAGGCTGCAGGATGTCCGGGATGCCATGATAGCGAATTTACGAACTCGCTTGGCAGAGATGGAACAACAGTTGGGTGATGCCCGCGGAGCTACGAGCGCCTTGGTAGGTGTATAGTACATTCCTAGTTAAAGCCCCAGATTCCAGATGTTGGCTGCTAATTCACATGGTCGCAGCATGCCCAGATTGGCGCAGCCTCCCCAGCGATGGGAGTAGGTGGTGCCTCTTCCAGCTTGTGGATTCCCACCTCAGAACTTGACTCGCTTCATGAGCAACTTGCTCACGCCACGCAGCGTGCTGCGGAGGCAGAAGGAATGCTCCGTATACAGGTAAAAGTTTCAGCGTTGAGTTCTCTTTGTTTACGCCTTATCGCGTATCTGAGATGGTACACTCGACAGGAAAAGGAGACGGAAGAAGCGCTTGCCCAAGCTGCGCATAAGGAGGCTAGGATAGCAGAACTGGAGAGGGAACTGCGGCGTCATCCTGATGACGACTCATCCAGGGATGCTATGGAACTGAGGATCACTCTCCAGTTAGAGAGGGAAGACCGTGAGAGAGAACGGGCAGAGAGGGAAAGAAACGCAGAGAGAGAAAGAGCCAACAGTTTGGCTGAAAGGGAGGAGCGAAGGGCCATGGAGGCCCAACTATTCGAACTCCGAATCGGCCTTGGTCTTGCTGAACAGTGGCTGAGAGATGGTGAGGAGCGCTACCGAAAAGCACGAGAGCGTGGCTTTCGTGTTGGTAGCTTCTCTGCTGCTTCCGCGGATCAACGCCGGGATGTGGGAATAGGAAGAGGAGTGCAGAGCGGCAGGAGTACTGCTTTTCGTAGTTGGATAGCACCTTTGAGAGTGTTTTGCCCGGAGAGTAGTGGGACGAGTAATGCAGAGAGAGAGGGCGGAACTTGATGTAAATTTTTTTGGTTTTTGGAATAAAACACAAGGTTTGGTTTGTTTATTTTTTACCTTTGCTTCAGTTACCTGAATCCCTGCACATATCACTGAAACAAACAAATCAGAATTTCTGTTCTGACTTGGCCCCTTGCTCAATAAGCAAATGGTCACTGTGACTGTCCTTGATAACTGGTCAAGGGGCCAAGCCTTTATTTAACGAAGGCAAGGGAAAGATGCGGTGATGATAAATGCGACAGGCAAGCACACGAATGCAAGTGGTATTAAAGTGAGATGCTGCACGCAAATGTAATCATGCAAAATTGACTTGTTTTCTTTTTTATATTTGACATTTTTTTTGTTTTATCAGAAAAAGATTTTTTTTTGTTTGCAAATATGTACATTTCTCTTTTCCATTTTTTGTGCTTTTATCATTTCTATTTTTTTTATTGCTAACGCCCGGCAAGCACCCAAATGGCACCTAACCTACGTGAGACAGGGGTTTCTTACTAACCTCCCAGGTATCTTAAGTGCACGTCTAGGTTGATTTGGGCCTCTAGACCCCTCGAATGACGATCCCGCCGGCTAAGACTTACCCTGATGACAATACCGTCATGCCATGCTTAGGCTCCCAGTTGCTTCCGACCACAGGGATTCACCCAAAAGGTGTTTGAGGTAGATGATTTGCCCGACCCGGGTCTGTTTCCTCACAACTCTAGATGGTATAAGATGGAACACCCTGGAACCCTAACGACCAACCGCGCGACGCTGACCCGGAATCAGACGCCGTCGCACCCATAGGTGACGCGCTTGCATTGGCCTAAGCCCGAGGTTAAACAAGAAGACATCAAGGTGGTAAACAGGGGTCTTGACCAGCCAGAAACACGGAGACTCCTTCGCAGCGATAGCTTTTGCTTTTTCAAAGTAGGCAACCAAAATGTGTATATTAAAATAAGGTCGCAGACCCTGGGCAGTTTTCACCTTTCAGAAACTCCATCGAACCTTCATCTTTAGAGGGAGAAGGAAGAGCGTAGGGGATAAACCTCCTGAGAGGACCGGCAAAGCCGTTAACCCGGCGAGCGAATAAGGGCCCATTAACTCTTTCCTTTCGGACAACTTCGGACCAAATCTCGGGCATTTACATTCCACGGCCCCCCTTTGTGGATTCAGACTTTTGCTTGAGGGGTTCCGTTTATCGTACCAGGCACGGTCACGACCAGGCTTTTCTCTTGATTTTGATTTTGTATTTCTTTCTGTGAGGGAGATATAGTCGTTTGACGTTGGTGGGCTCCCTCTTCGTATGCCTGCGGGGACACTGCCCTCTTCTCGTGCTCTGATCGATGCTCGAGGAAATGGGTCCTACTCTTGCCTTTGGGGTTTGAGTTTCGGTTTCTCATGCTCAGCGTTTTAAGGGCGCCGACTGTCTCATTTGGTCGAAGAGAAAAGAATAAAGATTACAGCTTCCGGAGATCTTCTAGGTGTGGCCCTACCGTAGGTGATGCTACCAACTTTTTTGAATAAAATACATAAGTGAACACATGTTAGC
>JAHNEJ010003588.1:0-25553 GCA_022559845.1 Amorphophallus konjac | reverse complement strand
CGATTTGGAATCCGTCAGCTCTGACAAGTCACGTCTACCTCCCAGGTCGTGTTGGAATGATCGGAATGCCGATCGGATCAGTATTTCACATTCTGGACCCCCGGACCCCGACTGCTTTGATTTTAAACCAAGTGCATTTACAAAATGCACTTTTGAGCGTCGGGCTCAAACCGGATGTCCGATTTGAATCCGTCAGCTCTGACAAGTCACGTCTACCTCCCAGGTCGTGTTGGAACGATCGGAATGCCGATCGGATCAGTATTTCACATTCTGGACCCCCGGACCCCGACTGCTTTGATTTTAAACCAAGTGCATTTACAAAATGCACTTTTGAGCGTCGGGCTCAAACCGGATGTCCGATTTGGAATCCGTCAGCTCTGACAAGTCACGTCTACCTCCCAGGTCGTGTTGGAATGATCGGAATGCCGATCGATCAGTATTTCACATTCTGGACCCCCGGACCCCGACTGCTTTGATTTTAAACCAAGTGCATTTACAAAATGCACTTTTGAGCGTCGGGCTCAAACCGGATGTCCGATTTGGAATCCGTCAGCTCTGACAAGTCACGTCTACCTCCCAGGTCGTGTTGGAACGATCGGAATGCCGATCGGATCAGTATTTCACATTCTGGACCCCCGGACCCCGACTGCTTTGATTTTAAACCAAGTGCATTTACAAAATGCACTTTTGAGCGTCGGGCTCAAACCGGATGTCCGATTTGGAATCCGTCAGCTCTGACAAGTCACGTCTACCTCCCAGGTCGTGTTGGAACGATCGGAATGCCGATCGGATCAGTATTTCACATTCTGGACCCCCGGACCCCGACTGCTTTGATTTTAAACCAAGTGCATTTACAAAATGCACTTTTGAGCGTCGGGCTCAAACCGGATGTCCGATTTGGAATCCGTCAGCTCTGACAAGTCACGTCTACCTCCCAGGTCGTGTTGGAATGATCGGAATGCCGATCGGATCAGTATTTCACATTCTGGACCCCCGGACCCCGACTGCTTTGATTTTAAACCAAGTGCATTTACAAAATGCACTTTTGAGCGTCGGGCTCAAACCGGATGTCCGATTTGGAATCCGTCAGCTCTGACAAGTCACGTCTACCTCCCAGGTCGTGTTGGAATGATCGGAATGCCGATCGGATCAGTATTTCACATTCTGGACCCCCGGACCCCGACTGCTTTGATTTTAAACCAAGTGCATTTACAAAATGCACTTTTGAGCGTCGGGCTCAAACCGGATGTCCGATTTGGAATCCGTCAGCTCTGACAAGTCACGTCTACCTCCCAGGTCGTGTTGGAATGATCGGAATGCCGATCGGATCAGTATTTCACATTCTGGACCCCCGGACCCCGACTGCTTTGATTTTAAACCAAGTGCATTTACAAAATGCACTTTTGAGCGTCGGGCTCAAACCGGATGTCCGATTTGGAATCCGTCAGCTCTGACAAGTCACGTCTACCTCCCAGGTCGTGTTGGAATGATCGGAATGCCGATCGGATCAGTATTTCACATTCTGGACCCCCGGACCCCGACTGCTTTGATTTTAAACCAAGTGCATTTACAAAATGCACTTTTGAGCGTCGGGCTCAAACCGGATGTCCGATTTGGAATCCGTCAGCTCTGACAAGTCACGTCTACCTCCCAGGTCGTGTTGGAACGATCGGAATGCCGATCGGATCAGTATTTCACATTCTGGACCCCCGGACCCCGACTGCTTTGATTTTAAACCAAGTGCATTTACAAAATGCACTTTTGAGCGTCGGGCTCAAACCGGATGTCCGATTTGGAATCCGTCAGCTCTGACAAGTCACGTCTACCTCCCAGGTCGTGTTGGAATGATCGGAATGCCGATCGGATCAGTATTTCACATTCTGGACCCCCGGACCCCGACTGCTTTGATTTTAAACCAAGTGCATTTACAAAATGCACTTTTGAGCGTCGGGCTCAAACCGGATGTCCGATTTGGAATCCGTCAGCTCTGACAAGTCACGTCTACCTCCCAGGTCGTGTTGGAATGATCGGAATGCCGATCGGATCAGTATTTCACATTCTGGACCCCCGGACCCCGACTGCTTTGATTTTAAACCAAGTGCATTTACAAAATGCACTTTTGAGCGTCGGGCTCAAACCGGATGTCCGATTTGGAATCCGTCAGCTCTGACAAGTCACGTCTACCTCCCAGGTCGTGTTGGAACGATCGGAATGCCGATCGGATCAGTATTTCACATTCTGGACCCCCGGACCCCGACTGCTTTGATTTTAAACCAAGTGCATTTACAAAATGCACTTTTGAGCGTCGGGCTCAAACCGGATGTCCGATTTGGAATCCGTCAGCTCTGACAAGTCACGTCTACCTCCCAGGTCGTGTTGGAATGATCGGAATGCCGATCGGATCAGTATTTCACATTCTGGACCCCCGGACCCCGACTGCTTTGATTTTAAACCAAGTGCATTTACAAAATGCACTTTTGAGCGTCGGGCTCAAACCGGATGTCCGATTTGGAATCCGTCAGCTCTGACAAGTCACGTCTACCTCCCAGGTCGTGTTGGAATGATCGGAATGCCGATCGGATCAGTATTTCACATTCTGGACCCCCGGACCCCGACTGCTTTGATTTTAAACCAAGTGCATTTACAAAATGCACTTTTGAGCGTCGGGCTCAAACCGGATGTCCGATTTGGAATCCGTCAGCTCTGACAAGTCACGTCTACCTCCCAGGTCGTGTTGGAATGATCGGAATGCCGATCGGATCAGTATTTCACATTCTGGACCCCCGGACCCCGACTGCTTTGATTTTAAACCAAGTGCATTTACAAAATGCACTTTTGAGCGTCGGGCTCAAACCGGATGTCCGATTTGGAATCCGTCAGCTCTGACAAGTCACGTCTACCTCCCAGGTCGTGTTGGAACGATCGGAATGCCGATCGGATCAGTATTTCACATTCTGGACCCCCGGACCCCGACTGCTTTGATTTTAAACCAAGTGCATTTACAAAATGCACTTTTGAGCGTCGGGCTCAAACCGGATGTCCGATTTGGAATCCGTCAGCTCTGACAAGTCACGTCTACCTCCCAGGTCGTGTTGGAATGATCGGAATGCCGATCGGATCAGTATTTCACATTCTGGACCCCCGGACCCCGACTGCTTTGATTTTAAACCAAGTGCATTTACAAAATGCACTTTTGAGCGTCGGGCTCAAACCGGATGTCCGATTTGGAATCCGTCAGCTCTGACAAGTCACGTCTACCTCCCAGGTCGTGTTGGAATGATCGGAATGCCGATCGGATCAGTATTTCACATTCTGGACCCCCGGACCCCGACTGCTTTGATTTTAAACCAAGTGCATTTACAAAATGCACTTTTGAGCGTCGGGCTCAAACCGGATGTCCGATTTGGAATCCGTCAGCTCTGACAAGTCACGTCTACCTCCCAGGTCGTGTTGGAATGATCGGAATGCCGATCGGATCAGTATTTCACATTCTGGACCCCCGGACCCCGACTGCTTTGATTTTAAACCAAGTGCATTTACAAAATGCACTTTTGAGCGTCGGGCTCAAACCGGATGTCCGATTTGGAATCCGTCAGCTCTGACAAGTCACGTCTACCTCCCAGGTCGTGTTGGAACGATCGGAATGCCGATCGGATCAGTATTTCACATTCTGGACCCCCGGACCCCGACTGCTTTGATTTTAAACCAAGTGCATTTACAAAATGCACTTTTGAGCGTCGGGCTCAAACCGGATGTCCGATTTGGAATCCGTCAGCTCTGACAAGTCACGTCTACCTCCCAGGTCGTGTTGGAACGATCGGAATGCCGATCGGATCAGTATTTCACATTCTGGACCCCCGGACCCCGACTGCTTTGATTTTAAACCAAGTGCATTTACAAAATGCACTTTTGAGCGTCGGGCTCAAACCGGATGTCCGATTTGGAATCCGTCAGCTCTGACAAGTCACGTCTACCTCCCAGGTCGTGTTGGAACGATCGGAATGCCGATCGGATCAGTATTTCACATTCTGGACCCCCGGACCCCGACTGCTTTGATTTTAAACCAAGTGCATTTACAAAATGCACTTTTGAGCGTCGGGCTCAAACCGGATGTCCGATTTGGAATCCGTCAGCTCTGACAAGTCACGTCTACCTCCCAGGTCGTGTTGGAATGATCGGAATGCCGATCGGATCAGTATTTCACATTCTGGACCCCCGGACCCCGACTGCTTTGATTTTAAACCAAGTGCATTTACAAAATGCACTTTTGAGCGTCGGGCTCAAACCGGATGTCCGATTTGGAATCCGTCAGCTCTGACAAGTCACGTCTACCTCCCAGGTCGTGTTGGAATGATCGGAATGCCGATCGGATCAGTATTTCACATTCTGGACCCCCGGACCCCGACTGCTTTGATTTTAAACCAAGTGCATTTACAAAATGCACTTTTGAGCGTCGGGCTCAAACCGGATGTCCGATTTGGAATCCGTCAGCTCTGACAAGTCACGTCTACCTCCCAGGTCGTGTTGGAATGATCGGAATGCCGATCGGATCAGTATTTCACATTCTGGACCCCCGGACCCCGACTGCTTTGATTTTAAACCAAGTGCATTTACAAAATGCACTTTTGAGCGTCGGGCTCAAACCGGATGTCCGATTTGGAATCCGTCAGCTCTGACAAGTCACGTCTACCTCCCAGGTCGTGTTGGAATGATCGGAATGCCGATCGGATCAGTATTTCACATTCTGGACCCCCGGACCCCGACTGCTTTGATTTTAAACCAAGTGCATTTACAAAATGCACTTTTGAGCGTCGGGCTCAAACCGGATGTCCGATTTGGAATCCGTCAGCTCTGACAAGTCACGTCTACCTCCCAGGTCGTGTTGGAATGATCGGAATGCCGATCGGATCAGTATTTCACATTCTGGACCCCCGGACCCCGACTGCTTTGATTTTAAACCAAGTGCATTTACAAAATGCACTTTTGAGCGTCGGGCTCAAACCGGATGTCCGATTTGGAATCCGTCAGCTCTGACAAGTCACGTCTACCTCCCAGGTCGTGTTGGAACGATCGGAATGCCGATCGGATCAGTATTTCACATTCTGGACCCCCGGACCCCGACTGCTTTGATTTTAAACCAAGTGCATTTACAAAATGCACTTTTGAGCGTCGGGCTCAAACCGGATGTCCGATTTGGAATCCGTCAGCTCTGACAAGTCACGTCTACCTCCCAGGTCGTGTTGGAATGATCGGAATGCCGATCGGATCAGTATTTCACATTCTGGACCCCCGGACCCCGACTGCTTTGATTTTAAACCAAGTGCATTTACAAAATGCACTTTTGAGCGTCGGGCTCAAACCGGATGTCCGATTTGGAATCCGTCAGCTCTGACAAGTCACGTCTACCTCCCAGGTCGTGTTGGAATGATCGGAATGCCGATCGGATCAGTATTTCACATTCTGGACCCCCGGACCCCGACTGCTTTGATTTTAAACCAAGTGCATTTACAAAATGCACTTTTGAGCGTCGGGCTCAAACCGGATGTCCGATTTGGAATCCGTCAGCTCTGACAAGTCACGTCTACCTCCCAGGTCGTGTTGGAATGATCGGAATGCCGATCGGATCAGTATTTCACATTCTGGACCCCCGGACCCCGACTGCTTTGATTTTAAACCAAGTGCATTTACAAAATGCACTTTTGAGCGTCGGGCTCAAACCGGATGTCCGATTTGGAATCCGTCAGCTCTGACAAGTCACGTCTACCTCCCAGGTCGTGTTGGAACGATCGGAATGCCGATCGGATCAGTATTTCACATTCTGGACCCCCGGACCCCGACTGCTTTGATTTTAAACCAAGTGCATTTACAAAATGCACTTTTGAGCGTCGGGCTCAAACCGGATGTCCGATTTGGAATCCGTCAGCTCTGACAAGTCACGTCTACCTCCCAGGTCGTGTTGGAATGATCGGAATGCCGATCGGATCAGTATTTCACATTCTGGACCCCCGGACCCCGACTGCTTTGATTTTAAACCAAGTGCATTTACAAAATGCACTTTTGAGCGTCGGGCTCAAACCGGATGTCCGATTTGGAATCCGTCAGCTCTGACAAGTCACGTCTACCTCCCAGGTCGTGTTGGAACGATCGGAATGCCGATCGGATCAGTATTTCACATTCTGGACCCCCGGACCCCGACTGCTTTGATTTTAAACCAAGTGCATTTACAAAATGCACTTTTGAGCGTCGGGCTCAAACCGGATGTCCGATTTGGAATCCGTCAGCTCTGACAAGTCACGTCTACCTCCCAGGTCGTGTTGGAATGATCGGAATGCCGATCGGATCAGTATTTCACATTCTGGACCCCCGGACCCCGACTGCTTTGATTTTAAACCAAGTGCATTTACAAAATGCACTTTTGAGCGTCGGGCTCAAACCGGATGTCCGATTTGGAATCCGTCAGCTCTGACAAGTCACGTCTACCTCCCAGGTCGTGTTGGAATGATCGGAATGCCGATCGGATCAGTATTTCACATTCTGGACCCCCGGACCCCGACTGCTTTGATTTTAAACCAAGTGCATTTACAAAATGCACTTTTGAGCGTCGGGCTCAAACCGGATGTCCGATTTGGAATCCGTCAGCTCTGACAAGTCACGTCTACCTCCCAGGTCGTGTTGGAACGATCGGAATGCCGATCGGATCAGTATTTCACATTCTGGACCCCCGGACCCCGACTGCTTTGATTTTAAACCAAGTGCATTTACAAAATGCACTTTTGAGCGTCGGGCTCAAACCGGATGTCCGATTTGGAATCCGTCAGCTCTGACAAGTCACGTCTACCTCCCAGGTCGTGTTGGAATGATCGGAATGCCGATCGGATCAGTATTTCACATTCTGGACCCCCGGACCCCGACTGCTTTGATTTTAAACCAAGTGCATTTACAAAATGCACTTTTGAGCGTCGGGCTCAAACCGGATGTCCGATTTGGAATCCGTCAGCTCTGACAAGTCACGTCTACCTCCCAGGTCGTGTTGGAATGATCGGAATGCCGATCGGATCAGTATTTCACATTCTGGACCCCCGGACCCCGACTGCTTTGATTTTAAACCAAGTGCATTTACAAAATGCACTTTTGAGCGTCGGGCTCAAACCGGATGTCCGATTTGGAATCCGTCAGCTCTGACAAGTCACGTCTACCTCCCAGGTCGTGTTGGAACGATCGGAATGCCGATCGGATCAGTATTTCACATTCTGGACCCCCGGACCCCGACTGCTTTGATTTTAAACCAAGTGCATTTACAAAATGCACTTTTGAGCGTCGGGCTCAAACCGGATGTCCGATTTGGAATCCGTCAGCTCTGACAAGTCACGTCTACCTCCCAGGTCGTGTTGGAATGATCGGAATGCCGATCGGATCAGTATTTCACATTCTGGACCCCCGGACCCCGACTGCTTTGATTTTAAACCAAGTGCATTTACAAAATGCACTTTTGAGCGTCGGGCTCAAACCGGATGTCCGATTTGGAATCCGTCAGCTCTGACAAGTCACGTCTACCTCCCAGGTCGTGTTGGAACGATCGGAATGCCGATCGGATCAGTATTTCACATTCTGGACCCCCGGACCCCGACTGCTTTGATTTTAAACCAAGTGCATTTACAAAATGCACTTTTGAGCGTCGGGCTCAAACCGGATGTCCGATTTGGAATCCGTCAGCTCTGACAAGTCACGTCTACCTCCCAGGTCGTGTTGGAATGATCGGAATGCCGATCGGATCAGTATTTCACATTCTGGACCCCCGGACCCCGACTGCTTTGATTTTAAACCAAGTGCATTTACAAAATGCACTTTTGAGCGTCGGGCTCAAACCGGATGTCCGATTTGGAATCCGTCAGCTCTGACAAGTCACGTCTACCTCCCAGGTCGTGTTGGAATGATCGGAATGCCGATCGGATCAGTATTTCACATTCTGGACCCCCGGACCCCGACTGCTTTGATTTTAAACCAAGTGCATTTACAAAATGCACTTTTGAGCGTCGGGCTCAAACCGGATGTCCGATTTGGAATCCGTCAGCTCTGACAAGTCACGTCTACCTCCCAGGTCGTGTTGGAATGATCGGAATGCCGATCGGATCAGTATTTCACATTCTGGACCCCCGGACCCCGACTGCTTTGATTTTAAACCAAGTGCATTTACAAAATGCACTTTTGAGCGTCGGGCTCAAACCGGATGTCCGATTTGGAATCCGTCAGCTCTGACAAGTCACGTCTACCTCCCAGGTCGTGTTGGAATGATCGGAATGCCGATCGGATCAGTATTTCACATTCTGGACCCCCGGACCCCGACTGCTTTGATTTTAAACCAAGTGCATTTACAAAATGCACTTTTGAGCGTCGGGCTCAAACCGGATGTCCGATTTGGAATCCGTCAGCTCTGACAAGTCACGTCTACCTCCCAGGTCGTGTTGGAACGATCGGAATGCCGATCGGATCAGTATTTCACATTCTGGACCCCCGGACCCCGACTGCTTTGATTTTAAACCAAGTGCATTTACAAAATGCACTTTTGAGCGTCGGGCTCAAACCGGATGTCCGATTTGGAATCCGTCAGCTCTGACAAGTCACGTCTACCTCCCAGGTCGTGTTGGAATGATCGGAATGCCGATCGGATCAGTATTTCACATTCTGGACCCCCGGACCCCGACTGCTTTGATTTTAAACCAAGTGCATTTACAAAATGCACTTTTGAGCGTCGGGCTCAAACCGGATGTCCGATTTGGAATCCGTCAGCTCTGACAAGTCACGTCTACCTCCCAGGTCGTGTTGGAATGATCGGAATGCCGATCGGATCAGTATTTCACATTCTGGACCCCCGGACCCCGACTGCTTTGATTTTAAACCAAGTGCATTTACAAAATGCACTTTTGAGCGTCGGGCTCAAACCGGATGTCCGATTTGGAATCCGTCAGCTCTGACAAGTCACGTCTACCTCCCAGGTCGTGTTGGAATGATCGGAATGCCGATCGGATCAGTATTTCACATTCTGGACCCCCGGACCCCGACTGCTTTGATTTTAAACCAAGTGCATTTACAAAATGCACTTTTGAGCGTCGGGCTCAAACCGGATGTCCGATTTGGAATCCGTCAGCTCTGACAAGTCACGTCTACCTCCCAGGTCGTGTTGGAATGATCGGAATGCCGATCGGATCAGTATTTCACATTCTGGACCCCCGGACCCCGACTGCTTTGATTTTAAACCAAGTGCATTTACAAAATGCACTTTTGAGCGTCGGGCTCAAACCGGATGTCCGATTTGGAATCCGTCAGCTCTGACAAGTCACGTCTACCTCCCAGGTCGTGTTGGAATGATCGGAATGCCGATCGGATCAGTATTTCACATTCTGGACCCCCGGACCCCGACTGCTTTGATTTTAAACCAAGTGCATTTACAAAATGCACTTTTGAGCGTCGGGCTCAAACCGGATGTCCGATTTGGAATCCGTCAGCTCTGACAAGTCACGTCTACCTCCCAGGTCGTGTTGGAATGATCGGAATGCCGATCGGATCAGTATTTCACATTCTGGACCCCCGGACCCCGACTGCTTTGATTTTAAACCAAGTGCATTTACAAAATGCACTTTTGAGCGTCGGGCTCAAACCGGATGTCCGATTTGGAATCCGTCAGCTCTGACAAGTCACGTCTACCTCCCAGGTCGTGTTGGAATGATCGGAATGCCGATCGGATCAGTATTTCACATTCTGGACCCCCGGACCCCGACTGCTTTGATTTTAAACCAAGTGCATTTACAAAATGCACTTTTGAGCGTCGGGCTCAAACCGGATGTCCGATTTGGAATCCGTCAGCTCTGACAAGTCACGTCTACCTCCCAGGTCGTGTTGGAATGATCGGAATGCCGATCGGATCAGTATTTCACATTCTGGACCCCCGGACCCCGACTGCTTTGATTTTAAACCAAGTGCATTTACAAAATGCACTTTTGAGCGTCGGGCTCAAACCGGATGTCCGATTTGGAATCCGTCAGCTCTGACAAGTCACGTCTACCTCCCAGGTCGTGTTGGAATGATCGGAATGCCGATCGGATCAGTATTTCACATTCTGGACCCCCGGACCCCGACTGCTTTGATTTTAAACCAAGTGCATTTACAAAATGCACTTTTGAGCGTCGGGCTCAAACCGGATGTCCGATTTGGAATCCGTCAGCTCTGACAAGTCACGTCTACCTCCCAGGTCGTGTTGGAATGATCGGAATGCCGATCGGATCAGTATTTCACATTCTGGACCCCCGGACCCCGACTGCTTTGATTTTAAACCAAGTGCATTTACAAAATGCACTTTTGAGCGTCGGGCTCAAACCGGATGTCCGATTTGGAATCCGTCAGCTCTGACAAGTCACGTCTACCTCCCAGGTCGTGTTGGAATGATCGGAATGCCGATCGGATCAGTATTTCACATTCTGGACCCCCGGACCCCGACTGCTTTGATTTTAAACCAAGTGCATTTACAAAATGCACTTTTGAGCGTCGGGCTCAAACCGGATGTCCGATTTGGAATCCGTCAGCTCTGACAAGTCACGTCTACCTCCCAGGTCGTGTTGGAATGATCGGAATGCCGATCGGATCAGTATTTCACATTCTGGACCCCCGGACCCCGACTGCTTTGATTTTAAACCAAGTGCATTTACAAAATGCACTTTTGAGCGTCGGGCTCAAACCGGATGTCCGATTTGGAATCCGTCAGCTCTGACAAGTCACGTCTACCTCCCAGGTCGTGTTGGAATGATCGGAATGCCGATCGGATCAGTATTTCACATTCTGGACCCCCGGACCCCGACTGCTTTGATTTTAAACCAAGTGCATTTACAAAATGCACTTTTGAGCGTCGGGCTCAAACCGGATGTCCGATTTGGAATCCGTCAGCTCTGACAAGTCACGTCTACCTCCCAGGTCGTGTTGGAATGATCGGAATGCCGATCGGATCAGTATTTCACATTCTGGACCCCCGGACCCCGACTGCTTTGATTTTAAACCAAGTGCATTTACAAAATGCACTTTTGAGCGTCGGGCTCAAACCGGATGTCCGATTTGGAATCCGTCAGCTCTGACAAGTCACGTCTACCTCCCAGGTCGTGTTGGAATGATCGGAATGCCGATCGGATCAGTATTTCACATTCTGGACCCCCGGACCCCGACTGCTTTGATTTTAAACCAAGTGCATTTACAAAATGCACTTTTGAGCGTCGGGCTCAAACCGGATGTCCGATTTGGAATCCGTCAGCTCTGACAAGTCACGTCTACCTCCCAGGTCGTGTTGGAATGATCGGAATGCCGATCGGATCAGTATTTCACATTCTGGACCCCCGGACCCCGACTGCTTTGATTTTAAACCAAGTGCATTTACAAAATGCACTTTTGAGCGTCGGGCTCAAACCGGATGTCCGATTTGGAATCCGTCAGCTCTGACAAGTCACGTCTACCTCCCAGGTCGTGTTGGAATGATCGGAATGCCGATCGGATCAGTATTTCACATTCTGGACCCCCGGACCCCGACTGCTTTGATTTTAAACCAAGTGCATTTACAAAATGCACTTTTGAGCGTCGGGCTCAAACCGGATGTCCGATTTGGAATCCGTCAGCTCTGACAAGTCACGTCTACCTCCCAGGTCGTGTTGGAATGATCGGAATGCCGATCGGATCAGTATTTCACATTCTGGACCCCCGGACCCCGACTGCTTTGATTTTAAACCAAGTGCATTTACAAAATGCACTTTTGAGCGTCGGGCTCAAACCGGATGTCCGATTTGGAATCCGTCAGCTCTGACAAGTCACGTCTACCTCCCAGGTCGTGTTGGAATGATCGGAATGCCGATCGGATCAGTATTTCACATTCTGGACCCCCGGACCCCGACTGCTTTGATTTTAAACCAAGTGCATTTACAAAATGCACTTTTGAGCGTCGGGCTCAAACCGGATGTCCGATTTGGAATCCGTCAGCTCTGACAAGTCACGTCTACCTCCCAGGTCGTGTTGGAATGATCGGAATGCCGATCGGATCAGTATTTCACATTCTGGACCCCCGGACCCCGACTGCTTTGATTTTAAACCAAGTGCATTTACAAAATGCACTTTTGAGCGTCGGGCTCAAACCGGATGTCCGATTTGGAATCCGTCAGCTCTGACAAGTCACGTCTACCTCCCAGGTCGTGTTGGAATGATCGGAATGCCGATCGGATCAGTATTTCACATTCTGGACCCCCGGACCCCGACTGCTTTGATTTTAAACCAAGTGCATTTACAAAATGCACTTTTGAGCGTCGGGCTCAAACCGGATGTCCGATTTGGAATCCGTCAGCTCTGACAAGTCACGTCTACCTCCCAGGTCGTGTTGGAATGATCGGAATGCCGATCGGATCAGTATTTCACATTCTGGACCCCCGGACCCCGACTGCTTTGATTTTAAACCAAGTGCATTTACAAAATGCACTTTTGAGCGTCGGGCTCAAACCGGATGTCCGATTTGGAATCCGTCAGCTCTGACAAGTCACGTCTACCTCCCAGGTCGTGTTGGAATGATCGGAATGCCGATCGGATCAGTATTTCACATTCTGGACCCCCGGACCCCGACTGCTTTGATTTTAAACCAAGTGCATTTACAAAATGCACTTTTGAGCGTCGGGCTCAAACCGGATGTCCGATTTGGAATCCGTCAGCTCTGACAAGTCACGTCTACCTCCCAGGTCGTGTTGGAATGATCGGAATGCCGATCGGATCAGTATTTCACATTCTGGACCCCCGGACCCCGACTGCTTTGATTTTAAACCAAGTGCATTTACAAAATGCACTTTTGAGCGTCGGGCTCAAACCGGATGTCCGATTTGGAATCCGTCAGCTCTGACAAGTCACGTCTACCTCCCAGGTCGTGTTGGAACGATCGGAATGCCGATCGGATCAGTATTTCACATTCTGGACCCCCGGACCCCGACTGCTTTGATTTTAAACCAAGTGCATTTACAAAATGCACTTTTGAGCGTCGGGCTCAAACCGGATGTCCGATTTGGAATCCGTCAGCTCTGACAAGTCACGTCTACCTCCCAGGTCGTGTTGGAATGATCGGAATGCCGATCGGATCAGTATTTCACATTCTGGACCCCCGGACCCCGACTGCTTTGATTTTAAACCAAGTGCATTTACAAAATGCACTTTTGAGCGTCGGGCTCAAACCGGATGTCCGATTTGGAATCCGTCAGCTCTGACAAGTCACGTCTACCTCCCAGGTCGTGTTGGAACGATCGGAATGCCGATCGGATCAGTATTTCACATTCTGGACCCCCGGACCCCGACTGCTTTGATTTTAAACCAAGTGCATTTACAAAATGCACTTTTGAGCGTCGGGCTCAAACCGGATGTCCGATTTGGAATCCGTCAGCTCTGACAAGTCACGTCTACCTCCCAGGTCGTGTTGGAATGATCGGAATGCCGATCGGATCAGTATTTCACATTCTGGACCCCCGGACCCCGACTGCTTTGATTTTAAACCAAGTGCATTTACAAAATGCACTTTTGAGCGTCGGGCTCAAACCGGATGTCCGATTTGGAATCCGTCAGCTCTGACAAGTCACGTCTACCTCCCAGGTCGTGTTGGAATGATCGGAATGCCGATCGGATCAGTATTTCACATTCTGGACCCCCGGACCCCGACTGCTTTGATTTTAAACCAAGTGCATTTACAAAATGCACTTTTGAGCGTCGGGCTCAAACCGGATGTCCGATTTGGAATCCGTCAGCTCTGACAAGTCACGTCTACCTCCCAGGTCGTGTTGGAACGATCGGAATGCCGATCGGATCAGTATTTCACATTCTGGACCCCCGGACCCCGACTGCTTTGATTTTAAACCAAGTGCATTTACAAAATGCACTTTTGAGCGTCGGGCTCAAACCGGATGTCCGATTTGGAATCCGTCAGCTCTGACAAGTCACGTCTACCTCCCAGGTCGTGTTGGAATGATCGGAATGCCGATCGGATCAGTATTTCACATTCTGGACCCCCGGACCCCGACTGCTTTGATTTTAAACCAAGTGCATTTACAAAATGCACTTTTGAGCGTCGGGCTCAAACCGGATGTCCGATTTGGAATCCGTCAGCTCTGACAAGTCACGTCTACCTCCCAGGTCGTGTTGGAATGATCGGAATGCCGATCGGATCAGTATTTCACATTCTGGACCCCCGGACCCCGACTGCTTTGATTTTAAACCAAGTGCATTTACAAAATGCACTTTTGAGCGTCGGGCTCAAACCGGATGTCCGATTTGGAATCCGTCAGCTCTGACAAGTCACGTCTACCTCCCAGGTCGTGTTGGAATGATCGGAATGCCGATCGGATCAGTATTTCACATTCTGGACCCCCGGACCCCGACTGCTTTGATTTTAAACCAAGTGCATTTACAAAATGCACTTTTGAGCGTCGGGCTCAAACCGGATGTCCGATTTGGAATCCGTCAGCTCTGACAAGTCACGTCTACCTCCCAGGTCGTGTTGGAATGATCGGAATGCCGATCGGATCAGTATTTCACATTCTGGACCCCCGGACCCCGACTGCTTTGATTTTAAACCAAGTGCATTTACAAAATGCACTTTTGAGCGTCGGGCTCAAACCGGATGTCCGATTTGGAATCCGTCAGCTCTGACAAGTCACGTCTACCTCCCAGGTCGTGTTGGAATGATCGGAATGCCGATCGGATCAGTATTTCACATTCTGGACCCCCGGACCCCGACTGCTTTGATTTTAAACCAAGTGCATTTACAAAATGCACTTTTGAGCGTCGGGCTCAAACCGGATGTCCGATTTGGAATCCGTCAGCTCTGACAAGTCACGTCTACCTCCCAGGTCGTGTTGGAATGATCGGAATGCCGATCGGATCAGTATTTCACATTCTGGACCCCCGGACCCCGACTGCTTTGATTTTAAACCAAGTGCATTTACAAAATGCACTTTTGAGCGTCGGGCTCAAACCGGATGTCCGATTTGGAATCCGTCAGCTCTGACAAGTCACGTCTACCTCCCAGGTCGTGTTGGAATGATCGGAATGCCGATCGGATCAGTATTTCACATTCTGGACCCCCGGACCCCGACTGCTTTGATTTTAAACCAAGTGCATTTACAAAATGCACTTTTGAGCGTCGGGCTCAAACCGGATGTCCGATTTGGAATCCGTCAGCTCTGACAAGTCACGTCTACCTCCCAGGTCGTGTTGGAATGATCGGAATGCCGATCGGATCAGTATTTCACATTCTGGACCCCCGGACCCCGACTGCTTTGATTTTAAACCAAGTGCATTTACAAAATGCACTTTTGAGCGTCGGGCTCAAACCGGATGTCCGATTTGGAATCCGTCAGCTCTGACAAGTCACGTCTACCTCCCAGGTCGTGTTGGAACGATCGGAATGCCGATCGGATCAGTATTTCACATTCTGGACCCCCGGACCCCGACTGCTTTGATTTTAAACCAAGTGCATTTACAAAATGCACTTTTGAGCGTCGGGCTCAAACCGGATGTCCGATTTGGAATCCGTCAGCTCTGACAAGTCACGTCTACCTCCCAGGTCGTGTTGGAATGATCGGAATGCCGATCGGATCAGTATTTCACATTCTGGACCCCCGGACCCCGACTGCTTTGATTTTAAACCAAGTGCATTTACAAAATGCACTTTTGAGCGTCGGGCTCAAACCGGATGTCCGATTTGGAATCCGTCAGCTCTGACAAGTCACGTCTACCTCCCAGGTCGTGTTGGAATGATCGGAATGCCGATCGGATCAGTATTTCACATTCTGGACCCCCGGACCCCGACTGCTTTGATTTTAAACCAAGTGCATTTACAAAATGCACTTTTGAGCGTCGGGCTCAAACCGGATGTCCGATTTGGAATCCGTCAGCTCTGACAAGTCACGTCTACCTCCCAGGTCGTGTTGGAATGATCGGAATGCCGATCGGATCAGTATTTCACATTCTGGACCCCCGGACCCCGACTGCTTTGATTTTAAACCAAGTGCATTTACAAAATGCACTTTTGAGCGTGGGGCTCAAACCGGATGTCCGATTTGGAATCCGTCAGCTCTGACAAGTCACGTCTACCTCCCAGGTCGTGTTGGAACGATCGGAATGCCGATCGGATCAGTATTTCACATTCTGGACCCCCGGACCCCGACTGCTTTGATTTTAAACCAAGTGCATTTACAAAATGCACTTTTGAGCGTCGGGCTCAAACCGGATGTCCGATTTGGAATCCGTCAGCTCTGACAAGTCACGTCTACCTCCCAGGTCGTGTTGGAATGATCGGAATGCCGATCGGATCAGTATTTCACATTCTGGACCCCCGGACCCCGACTGCTTTGATTTTAAACCAAGTGCATTTACAAAATGCACTTTTGAGCGTCGGACTCAAACCGGATGTCCGATTTGGAATCCGTCAGCTCTGACAAGTCACGTCTACCTCCGAGGTCGTGTTGGAACGATCGGAATGTCGATCGGATCAGTATTTCACATTCTGGACCCCCGGACCCCGACTGCTTTGATTTTAAACCAAGTGCATTTACAAAATGCACTTTTGAGCGTGGGGCTCAAACCGGATGTCCGATTTGGAATCCGTCAGCTCTGACAAGTCACGTCTACCTCCCAGGTCGTGTTGGAACGATCGGAATGCCGATCAGATCAGTATTTCACATTCTGGACCCCCGGACCCCGACTGCTTTGATTTTAAACCAAGTGCATTTACAAAATGCACTTTTGAGCGTCGGGCTCAAACCGGATGTCCGATTTGGAATTCGTCAGCTCTGACAAGTCACGTCTACCTCCCAGGTCATGTTAAAATGATCGGAATGCCGATCGGATCAGTATTTCACATTCTGGACCCCCGGACCCCGACTGCTTTGGTTTTAAACCAAGTGCATTTACAAAATGCACTTTTGAGCGTCGGGCTCAAACTGGATGTTCGATTTGAAATCCGTCAGCTCTGGAAAGTCACGTCTACCTCCCAGGTCGTGTTGGAACGATCGGAATGCCGATCGGATCAGTATTTCACATTCTGGACCCCCGGACCCCGACTGCTTTGATTTTAAACTAAGTGCATTTACAAAATACACTTTTGAGCGTGGGGCTCAAACCGGATGTCCTATTTGGAATCCGTCAGCTCTGACAAGTCACGTCTACCTCCCAGGTCGTGCTGGAACGATCGGAATGCCAATCGGATCCATATTTCACATTCTGGACCCCCGGACCCCGACTGCTTTGATTTTAAACCAAGTGCATTTACAAAATGCACTTTTGAGCGTCGGGCTCAAACCGGATGTCCGATTTGGAATCCGTCAGCTCTGACAAGTCACGTCTACCTCCCAGGTCGTGTTGGAATGATTGGAATGCCGATCGGATCAGTATTTCACATTCTGGATGTAGCAACCCTGATAAATGAATATTTGAAATAAATTAAAATATATATATATTACAGTAGTAATACAGATAATAAGAATAGGGTTAATTAGATGAAGTAAAACAAAATTAAAATAACGCCTCTTATTAGGGCGTTAATTCAAAAAGAAACGCCTCTATCAAAGGCGTGACTAAAGAAAGGACGCCCACACGTGCGGTCGTCAACTCTCACGACCAAATAGGCAAGTAAAAGAAACGCCCATATATGGGGCGTGTTTCAAAAACAAGGAACGCCCTTATCCAAGACGTTTCTTAAGAAACGACCTGAACTAGGTCGTTAATTAAAGAATCGACGCCCTTACCTAAGGCGTTAATTCCATTCGGACCCGTTCGACCCAGAGCTTATCAGGGGAAGGATCAACCTGATCCAGTAAGTGTCTACTAGGGTAAGGACTCTATTAGGGAAGCATTACTTCCACACAATCACTAAACCTAATAGGATTTCCAAAATCTTATAAATAAGCCTTGATCGAATAACCCTAAAACTATTTGATACCTCCGACTGCAGAGGTACGTGAAGAACAAACCGTTCTTCTTAATTTCCCTTTTTGTTCTCTGCTTCAGTTGCATGAAGAATTAACAATTCTTCATCTTCTTCTCTATACAGGTTAAGGGAGCTCGGTGGCCGTACGTTGAGAGCTGGTAAAGATCTTTTCTTCACTTTTGACGTGATGATCAGATTTCAAAGAAACTGATACAGTTTCTTCTCTCATAGGAAAGCTGTTGTAGAAGCCTTTTCATCAAAGCCATCATCTTCTGCTAGCCAAAAACCCCTCACGGTCATCTCCAAATCAACTCTTAAAGGTAGGATTTTCTCAAGTCATGTAGCCCAAACTAAATTTATATATACAAGAAGCATCATGCATATCATGTATTAGTTTTATTATAGTTTCCCGGACGTTGCTGGAATATTATTGAAAGAAGCGCCCTTGAATAGGGCGCTACTTTAAAAGTAACGACCATAACAATGGTCGTCAGTTTCAGAATAAACGCCCTGTACACAGGCGTTACTTTTATGAAAATAATAAATACCCACGTTATAAAGATGATATATTTGAAATCCTGATTCTAATACAATGCATGACTCTACCTGCTAGTTTACCTGTCCTGTCTTGGAAAATTGCTTGATTATATAACTTCGTTACTGTTCATGACCCTTGACGAATTAACGACCTAAGTTAGGTCGTGACTTGTGAAACTAACGCCCTGAACTAGGGCATAATTATGTTAATAACGCCCCTTCAGAGGGCGCGTTTTCTGTAAATTCCTGAAATATATATATTCTGAAAAATAGAATTAAACAGTAACGCCCCTTTTAAGGGCGTGTTTTAGACAATTCATGAAATTATTGATATTCTGTCAAATATATAAATAAGGAGACGCCTGCTACTGTAGTCGTCAACTCTTGAAGAAACGCCCCTTCCCAAGGCGCGTTTTAGATAAATTATTGAATTATTGAAAATTCTGCAAAACGGACCATATGTAAACGCCCTTCTGTTAGGCGTTAATTACTTGAGAAACGACTTGACCTAAGTCGTTATTTTACTATAAACTGATTTTCATCTGATTTGCTAACCGATGGTTTTATATATTATAATATATATATATATATCGGCACTATTCTCCACTCCGTGAGTATAGTTCCATGTTTTCATGTTGATTTACCGATCACACTCAACTCTCATTGACATACAAGCTCTCCATTGGACATTCCGTTCCTTTGGACTAGCGAGTTAGTCATAGAGACCTCCGTAAGACTCCTCGTAGCCTTGGATTCCCTCAAGGCCGACTGAGCTGGTTGTACCCTAAAAACCCATTACACCATTGATGCCATGTCACTCTGAAGAAACATGGGATACCGGCCCTTATGATTATACAAAGAGTATATCATAAGAAATTCTTAATGGGATGATGACATCATGCCATATCATGCCATTCTTGTAAACCTCAATTCTATGATAAGAATGAGGGTATCTTACCTTTGATATACTGTTCATGTGGACCTCAATTCTATATAAAGAATGTCCATACTGATTTGTCATGGTACCTAAGTTAAGGGAATCATGTTCTACCTAGTTTTATCGATATCGTGATTATACCGTTATTATCGCCATTCTATGTCCTTTGTCATATTTTAGACTCTATTCTATCAAAGTTGTCATACGTGTCTACAAGCTTGATTATTGAAATTCTATGTTGGCTATAAACAAGAGTGGATGTCAAAACACATGATAAATGCCTGCGCATATAGGGCCCGATCTGGTCCTGGGAGGAGCACCCGAAAGTACTTGTGCCCATGGGAGTTAAAATGATAAGGTATCTGGCATTATACCGAGTACTTGACTTGCTTGATTGGACATTCCACACACATCTTGTACTTGACTCGTACTTGACATGAAGTGAAATGCGTGGCCCGAAAAAGGGTAATTTACTTGCTTGCTTGATACATGATAGCCAAAGTTCTTGACATGATTTGTTAAATGTACTTGCTTGAATATCTCGAATAAACTTGTTATCTTGTTGAAAGTTCATGATAAGTTCATCTTATTTCCTTGATACTACATTCTATCTATCCTGTCGTTTTATGCGAGCATGCATAGCTTTATTGCATTCATAAAAATGTAATTACTTAAACCCCTCGCTAGTACTTGAGATATAATTTCCTACTGAGCGTTCGCACATTCCGTTTGTCCCTTTGTACTTTTCAGGTAAGTCCGACGACGATGGAAGTCAATCGGATGGGAATGATCAAGAGTGCAAGTGATAGAGCTTCTACAAGTGTCGTCTAGTCTTTTCTATAGTTTCTTGAGTCAAATATGTATTCTTTTCCTTTTTATTAAACAGAGTATTGGATTTGTAATAGTCTATCCATTATGAAATAAAGGATTGGGTTATCTTGCTATTTTGCGCATCTCTGTCTTTGTGTCGAATACACGACCACTCTGATTGACATGATTGATATAGACACGTCGCGCATCTCCGGGTATCTTCCGCGCTCGGGGCGTGACACTGGACCTCCGGACCCCGACTGCTTTTATTTTAAACCAAGTGCATTTACAAAATGCACTTTTGATCGTCGGGCTCAAACCGGATGTCCGATTTGGAATCCGTCAGCTCTGACAAGTCACGTCTACCTCCCAGGTCGTGTTGGAATGATCGGAATGCCGATCGGATCAGTAGTTCACATTCTAGACCCCCGGACCCCGACTGCTTTGATTTTAAACCAAGTGCATTTATAAAATGCACTTTTGAGCGTGGGGCTCAAACCGGATGTCCGATTTAGAATCCGTCAGCTCTGAAAAGTCACATCTACCTCCCAGGTCGTGCTGGAACGATCGGAATGCCGATGGGATCAGTATTTCACATTCTGGACCCCGGGACCCCGAATGCTTTGATTTTAAACCAAGTGCATTTACAAAATGCACTTTTGGGCGTGGGGCTCAAACCGGATGTCCGATTTGGAATCCGTCAGCTCTGGAAAGACACGTCTACCTCCCAGGTCATGTTGGAATGATCGGAATGCCGATCGGATCAGTATTTCACATTCTGGACCCCCGGACCCCGACTGCTTTGGTTTTAAACCAAGTGCATTTACAAAATACACTTTTAAGCGTCGGGCTCAAACCGGATGTCCGATTTGGAATCCGTCAGCTCTGACAAGTCACGTCTACCTCCCAGGTCGTGTTGGAATGATCGGAATGCCGATAGGATCAGTATTTCACATTCTGGACCCCCGGACCCCGACTGCTTTGATTTTAAACCAAGTGCATTTACAAAATGCACTTTTGAGAGTGGGGCTCAAACCGGATGTCCGATTTGGAATCCGTCAGCTCTGACAAGTCACGTCTACCTCCCAGGTCGTGTTGGAATGATCGGAATGCCGATCGGATCAGTATTTCACATTCTGGATCCCCGGACCCCGACTGCTTTGATTTTAAACCAAGTGCATTTACAAAGTGCACTTTTGAGCGTGGGGCTCAAACCGGATGTCCGATTTGGAATCCGTCAGCTCTGACAAGTCACGTCTACCTCCCAGGTCGTGCTGGAATGATCGGAATGCCGATCGGATCAGTATTTCACATTCTGGACCCCCGGACCCCGACTGCTTTGATTTTAAACCAAGTGCATTTACAAAATGCACTTTTGAGCGTGGGGCTCAAACCGGATGTCCGATTTGGAATCCGTCAGCTCTGGAAAGTCACGTCTACCTCCCAGGTCGTGTTGGAATGATCGGAATGCCGATCGGATCAGTATTTCACATTCTGGACCCCCGGACCCCGACTGCTTTGATTTTAAACCAAGTGCATTTACAAAATACACTTTTGAGCGTCGGGCTCAAACCGGATGTCCGATTTGGGCTCAAACCGGATATCCGATTTGGAATCCGTCAGCTCTGACAAGTCACGTCTACCTCCCAGGTCGTGTTGGAACGATCGGAATGCCGATCGGATCAGTATTTCACATTCTGGACCCCCGGACCCCGACTGCTTTGATTTTGAACCAACTGCATTTAAAAAATGCACTTTTGAGCGTCGGGCTAAAACCGGATGTCCGATTTGGAATCCGTCAGCTCTGTCAAGTCACGTCTACCTCCCAGGTCGTGTTAAAATGATCGGAATGCCGATCGGATCAGTATTTCACATTCTGGACCCCCGGACCCCGACTGCTTTGATTTTAAACCAAGTGCATTTACAAAATGCACTTTTGAGCGTCGGGCTCAAACTGGATGTTCGATTTGAAATCCGTCAGCTCTGACAAGTCACGTCTACCTCCCAGGTCGTGTTAGAACGATCGGAATGCCGATCGGATCAGTATTTCACATTCTGGACCCCCGGAGCCCGACTGCTTTGATTTTAAACCAAGTGCATTTACAAAATGCACTTTTGAGCATCGGGCTCAAACCGAATGTCCGATTTGGAATCCGTCAGCTCTGACAAGTCACGTCTACCTCTCATGTCGTTTTGGAACGATCGGATTGCCGATCGGATCAGTATTTCACATTCTGGACCCCCGGACCCCGACTGCTTTGATTTTAAACCAAGTGCATTTACAAAATGCACTTTTGAGAGTCGAGCTCAAACCGGATGTCCGATTTGGAATCCGTCAGCTCTGACAAGTCACGTCTACCTCTCAGGTCGTGTTGGAATGATCGGAATGTCGATCGGATCAGTATTTTACATTCTGGAACCCCGGACCCCGACTGCTTTGATTTTAAACCAAGTGCATTTACAAAATGCACTTTTGAGCGTCGGGCTCAAACCGGATGTCCGATTTGGAATCTGTCAGCTCTGACAAGTCACGTCTACCTCCCAGGTCGTGTTGGAATGATCGAAATGCCGATCGGATCAGTATTTCACATTCTGGACCCCCGGACCCCAACTGCTTTGATTTTAAACCAAGTGCATTTACAAAATACACTTTTGAGCGTCGGGCTCAAACCGGATGTCCGATTTGGAATCCGTCAGCTCTGACAAGTCACGTCTACCTCCCAGGTCGTGTTGGAACGATCGGATTGCCGATCGGATCAGTATTTCACATTCTGGACCCCCGGACCCCGACTGCTTTGATTTTAAACTAAGTGCATTTACAAAATACACTTTTGAGCGTGGGGCTCAAACCGGATGTCCTATTTGGAATCCGTCAGCTCTGACAAGTCACGTCTACCTCCCAGGTCGTGCTGGAACGATCGGAATGCCAATCGGATCCATATTTCACATTCTGGACCCCCGGACCCCGACTGCTTTGATTTTAAACCAAGTGCATTTACAAAATGCACTTTTGAGCGTCGGGCTCAAACCGGATGTCCGATTTGGAATCCGTCATGTAACACCCTCAATCATTGCTAAGTTGTACTCTATATCACCGAGGCGCCTTTTCAAGTATCGGCTCAGTTCTTGTAAAGAACTCCGAAGTTGAGCGTGCTTAATGAGGAGTAGTACTGGGATGGGTGACCTACCCGGGAAGTCCCCCATTCTGGAGCCGATCACTATTAGAAAGGGATAAAACCGTGAGGCTAGTAGGCCAAAGCGGACAATACCTCGACGGTATAGAGTACGGGGCGTGATAGAATGGTATCAGAGCCATACCCCAGCCGGAAGTGTGGGAGCTAAGTGCCATGCAGGGCAAAGTGCTACGCTATGGGAGCCACCTCTTGAGTCTGTAATGGAGCAAAGTGCTACATAGTGGGAGCCACCTCTTGAGCCTGTAGGGGCCACCTGTAGAGTCCTACCTGCCTGGGGGCTTGATTGCAAGATTGCGTGCTATATGTGCCCAGCGACGAGGACGTCGCCTATATAAGAGGGGTAGATTGTAACACCCTCAAATATTGCTAAGTTGTACTCTATATCACCGAGGCGCCTTTTCAAGTATCGGCTCAGTTCTTGTAAAGAACTCCGAAGTTGAGCGTGCTTAATGGGGAGTAGTACTGGGATGGGTGACCTACCCGGGAAGTCCCCCATTCTGGAGCCGATCACTATTAGAAAGGGATAAAACCGTGAGGCTAGTAGGCCAAAGCGGACAATACCTCGACGGTATAGAGTACGGGGCGTGATACGTCAGCTCTGACAAGTCACGTCTACCTCCCAGGTCGTGTTGGAATGATTGGAATGCCGATCGGATCAGTATTTCACATTCTGGACCTCCGGACCCCGACTGCTTTGATTTTAAACCAAGTGCATTTACAAAATGCACTTTTGATCGTCGGGCTCAAACCGGATGTCCGATTTGGAATCCGTCAGCTCTGACAAGTCACGTCTACCTCCCAGGTCGTGTTGGAATGATCGGAATGCCGATCGGATCAGTATTTCACATTCTAGACCCCCGGACCCCGACTGCTTTGATTTTAAACCAAGTGCATTTATAAAATGCACTTTTGAGCGTGGGGCTCAAACCGGATGTCCGATTTAGAATCCGTCAGCTCTGAAAAGTCACATCTACCTCCCAGGTCGTGCTGGAACGATCGGAATGCCGATGGGATCAGTATTTCACATTCTGGACCCCGGGACCCCGAATGCTTTGATTTTAAACCAAGTGCATTTACAAAATGCACTTTTGAGCGTGGGGCTCAAACCGGATGTCCGATTTGGAATCCGTCAGCTCTGGAAAGTCACGTCTACCTCCCAGGTCATGTTGGAATGATCGGAATGCCGATCGGATCAGTATTTCACATTCTGGACCCCCGGACCCCGACTGCTTTGTTTTAAACCAAGTGCATTTACAAAATACACTTTTAGCGTCGGGCTCAAACCGGATGTCCGATTTGAATCCGTCAGCTCTGACAAGTCACGTCTACCTCCAGGTCGTGTTGGAATGATCGGAATGCCGATCGGATCAGTATTTCACATTCTGGACCCCCGGACCCCGACTGCTTTGATTTAAACCAAGTGCATTTACAAAATGCACTTTTGAGCGTCGGCTCAAACCGGATGTCCGATTTGGAATCCGTCAGCTCTGACAAGTCACGTCTACCTCCCAGGTCGTGTTGGAACGATCGGAATGCCGATCGGATCAGTATTCACATTCTGGATTCCCCGGACCCCGAACTGCTTTGATTAAACCAAGTGCATTTACAAAGTGCACTTTTGACGTGGGCTCAAACCGGATGTCCGATTTGGAATCCGTCAGCTCTGACAAGTCACGTCTACCTCTCATGTCATTTTGGAACGATTGGAATGCCGATCGGATCAGTATTTCACATTCTGGAACCCCCGGACCCAGACTGCTTTTGATTTTAAAAACCAAGTGCATTACAAAATGCACTTTTGAGCGTCGGACTCAAACCCGGATGTCCGATTTGGAATCCGTCAGCTCTGACAAGTCCACGTCTATCTCCCAGGTCGTGTTGGAATGATCGGAATGCCTATCGGATCATATTTCACATTCTGACCCGACGACCCCGACTGCTTTGATTTTAAACCAAGTGCATTTCCAAAATGCACTTTTGAGCGTCGGGCTCAAACCGGATGTCCGATTTGGAATCTGTCAGCTCTGACAAGTCACGTCTACCTCCCAGGTCGTGTTGGAACGATCGGAATGCCGATCGTATCAGTATTTCACAT
>JAHNEJ010003393.1:0-16535 GCA_022559845.1 Amorphophallus konjac | reverse complement strand
ACAATAAGTCGGGTCTCTCCTTATTTATTCAATTATGTGCTCCGAGTTGTTCACTCTTCATTGATTTCCTTTTTAATCAGTTGCAGTCTGTTTTCAGGGTCTCAATTCTGGATTAGACCTGGTTCCTGGTGGCACTTCGTTCAAAAGCTTGGCCAATCCCTCCATTCTATTTCTTGAAAATCAATGATATAACGGTCTGGACTAGGCGCGTCATTTCATAATAACGCATGAAGCCTGGCCGTTACTATTTGAAGAGACCCAAAGGTTAGGGCCTCGTTTTTCTTTTTATAATAACGGTCTACTCTCTAGCCGTTTTTTCCTTATGACGCCCTATGCCCTGGCCGTTTACTTACTTGCAGAGTCCTATTGTTTAGGTCTTCTTCCCGTCGATCTTATCCTTTGGATAGGGTTGAAATGACGGTAATGCTTGATGCGTTACTTCCAAGTGGCGGTCTATCGTGCAACCGTTACTTCCTTCAGAGAGTCCTGACAGTTCAGGCCTTTCTCTGCTACTCCGTGGACGAGATAGGGTTTTGGATTGGCGTTATCTCCTTCAATTCTAATCCTCAGGACCTCTCGTTTGTTTTCTTTGGACTCTTGTTGATATTATCCTCAAGGATTTGCTAAGGATTATCCTCCTTTCTTGGCTGATTTATCTTCAACTCGACCCATGAGTTTGAAGGTCTATAAATAGAACCTTGATTTCATAATCAAGAGGGGGGAGATTTTTGATTCACGACGAAGTGCTGCCGAACCCAGGAGCCATCTTCATCCAGGAGGAGTTGCTTCCCACGTCCATCCATCTTCCAGTCCAGGAGTACTTTTGTTTTGATCTTTCAAGTTCATCTTTGCATGCTTGAGTTCTTCCTTGGTCTTTTTAAACAAAAGCATTGTCCCTCCTCCTCCTCCACGTTTTTTCACTGTTGTTTTAAGCATACAAACATCCCTCCCAACTTTTGAAAACGCCCAGAGGGGTAAAAAACCAAAACTCCCCGGTAATTCCCTCTCCTTTTGATGTTCTTAAGTTCTTTAAGAATGATGATATGCTTGTGAAGAGGGTTGATTGAGGTTGTTGTCTTGTCTTGTCTTTCTATTTCTTTGGCAGGTTTACAGGTTCATTAGCACGAGGCCAAGTCTTCTAGCCGGCTGGAAGAGTTGGAGTTAAAAGAATTCAAGCTTTACTACTGCAGGTTGTCTGACGGTCTGGTTTAGGAGCGTCACTCTCTTCTGGCGGTCTAGGGTGGGACCGTACTTATAAGCGACGCACGGGTCTCTGGCCGTCACTTTCAAGCTGATCTGCAAGCTTTCTTTGGTTTTTCTCTCCCGTGGGCGGGTGCTTCATCCTTCTATTTCCAAGGTATATTCGAGTCTTTGACTTGCGTTTACTTGGTGGCGATCACATCTTTCCTTAGTGCTGGGCAATAGCTATTTCCTTCATCACATCTTTATTTCCTTGCTTGTTCCACCCCTAGTGGTGTGTTTTTATTTACTCCTTGCTCCAGCCCCGGCGTGTGTTTTTCCTTTTCCTTAGCGTAAATTTGATTGAGATAAGCATGCCCATGCTAGAGCTAGCTATGATTGCCTAGGTTCATGTTCACATGTTCATAGTTTGAGCAGATCTTTGATTGCTTGTTTGTCATCTTGCCATATTACTTAGCAGACCTCAAAGTAAGATCAAAGATAGGCAAACAAACGATCAACATCGGCGAGCTCTTCTAGTCTTCTTTCTATGTTGGCTTGTTTCGCTGCCCGCCAATCCATGCTGGATGGCGACTCGCAATGAGGGGATCTCCAGCTCAATCGGCACCACGGCCTCTGAGCCATATACAAGGGAGTAGGGTGAGCAGCCGGTAGGGGTCTTGTAGACCGTACGGTAGGCCCAGAGTGCTTCATACATTCTTTCTTCCTAGTCTCTTCTGTCCGTCTTGACAATTTTCGCCAACAGAGTGCACAGGCTCTTGTTAAAGGCTTCTGCAAGTCCATTGGCCTGAGGGTAGTAGGGAGATGATGTTCTCCAATCAATCTTGTATTTGTCAGCTAGCCGATAAACCTTCTGATTCCTGAAGTGGCTGCCGTTGTCGGAAATGATTCGGCTGGGATCCCAAACCGGAATATTATATTCTGTCAGAAGAATCTCGCAACTAATTCCCTGTGACTTCTTTTAGTGCCACTACTTTCGCCCACCTGGAGAAGTAATCTGTAGCTGCTAAGATGTATTTGCACCCTGACGAAGATGCTGGTAGTGCCCCACCACGTCTGTACCCACTGTGCAAATGGCCAGCTTGGTAAGGTAGGATGTAGAGGCACTGGAGGCCTTCTTGATATATTGGCATGTTCTTGACATTTCTGACAAGCCTTAGCAAACTTGCAGCAATCAAATATAGTGGGCCAATAATAACCCAATTCTTTATTTTGATTTTCATTTTCGGACCGACCTGGTGTGCCCCGGCTGACCGGCATGAACTTCTTGCATTAACCTGCCTGGCCTCCCTGGAGATAGGCATCGAAGTAATACCTTCTTCTGGGCATCTGCCATTATTCGAAACAATGTCCCATTCCTCATCTCATAGGAATCTTTGACTCTCAGGAGTTTCATTTTCTGTTCTTTCACCTTCGAAGCTGTTGGTGTTGGAACCAATGCAGGAGGTACTCCCGCCAGTCGGGCTGCTGGACTGCTTCAGCAACTGCTACCCTCATCAGCTTGTTCACCAGCTAGAGCTTCTATCATGCTGGGGACCTGCCGCCGGTTGATGACTGATATATTCAGGCTCGTATCAGGCGGGACCGCCAAGGAACTTGCCAGCTTTGCGAGGGCGTTAGCTTGAGCATTATGTCCTCGGCTAATGTGCTGATGCTAATAAAATAGAATCTTACCATTAGGTGCAAGGCCAGTTGATAGTAAGGGATGAGCTCCTGTTTTCGTACCTCAAACTCCATGTCCAATTGTTTTATAACCAGCATGGAGTCTCCAAATGCCTCTATCATTTGAATTCCCATGGACAGAGCAACCTGTAGCCCGATTATGAGGGCTTCATATTTCTGCTTCATTATTTGTGCAGGGCTTATTTATTGAGCAGGACGTGTGTGTGACTTCCCCTTCAGGAGATTTCAAGACTATGCCTGCTCCTGCGCGGACCCTGGCTGGTCCCGTTGCTGCGGTGTCAATTCTGGAAGCACCATCAAAATACAGCTACCATGGGGAGGGCCGCACCTGGCTGACCTCTAAAGTTTTCATCTTCAGGAAGTTCTGGCTCCAGAGGGCAGTTTCGGGTACTGGATGTTCAGCAAAGAAGTCTGCAATAGCCTGGCCCTTGACGGCCCGTTGCGGTACATAGGAGATGTCATACTCCATAAGAATCACTACCCATTTGCCCAAGCGGCCTTTGAGGGCCGGTCGAGACAATGATGTATCTGAGCGGATCCTCCCTGGAAATCGCCTAACTTCATGCGACAGCATGTAGTGCGCAATTTCTTTAACTACGAAAGACCAGTACCAGGCAGATCTTCTCGATGTAGGTGTATTTTTCCTCAGTTCTTACCATTCTTCGACTGAGATAATAGAGGGCTTGTTCTTTTCCTTCTTCATTATTCTGGGCTAGCATTGCCCCCAGAGAGTTGTGTGTAGCTGCTTTGTAGAGAATCAGCGGCTGCCCTTTTACCGGCGCACCCAGCACTGGAGGAGTTTTCAGATAATCTTTCAGTTTGTCGAAGGCTATCTGGCATTCTTCGTCCCAGTAGAAGGGGACATCCTTCATCATTAGCTTGTGAAAGGGGTGGCAGCGCCCCGACAAATTGGATATAAACCGCCGGACGTATGCAAGGCGGCCCTGAAGGGATCTTAGCTCAGAGAGGTTCCTTGGCGAGGGTAATTCCTGAATCGCCTTGATCTTTGCGGGGTCTATTTCAATCCCCCGATATCTGACAATGAAACCCAAGAACTTTTCGCTCGAGACTCCGAATGCACACTTCATAGGGTTTCATTTTCAATTCACTGCCTTAGCCTCTGAAAAATGACTCGGAGGTCTTGCAGATGGTCTTCTTTCTTTTGGTCTTGACTACCAGGTCGTCTATGTAGCATTCGACCTTATGGTATAGCAGCTCATCAAATATTCTAGTCATCGCCCGCTGATAAGTTGCGCCGGCGTTCTTTAATCCGAACGGCATTCTTTTGTAGTGATAAATGCCTTTGGGTGTCCGGAAGGCAGTGTGGATCCGGTCATGTTCCGCGATCCATATCTGGTTGTAGCCAGATGACCCATCCATAAATGATAGGGCCTCATGACCAGTGGTTGCATCTATCATGACCTCCGTTATTGGCACTAGGAAGTCATCCTTAGGGCAGGCTTTATTCAAATCTCAGAAATCAACACATATCCGGATCTGCCCATTCTTCTTTTTCACGGGCACAATGTTAGCCAACACGTGGTGTATTGATTTCCTCGACAAAACCCACATCAATGAGCTTGTCGACCTCTTTGCAGAATTGAGTGATGAGTTCTGGCCTCATGCGCATAGGGGGCTGTTTCACCGGCTCCACCCCAGGGTTTATGGTCAGCTCATGCTGTGAGACCGAGGGCTTAGTCCCGGCATTTCTCTGTAAGTCCAGGCAAAACAATCCTGGTATTCTTGTAGCAGCTAGATGTACATCCCCTGTTCTTCGGTAGATAGTTGGGCGCTGAGGAACGTTGGCCTGGGTCATCCTTGCTTCCCAAATTGATTTCTATCAGTTCATCGACTATTGCTTGACCTCCGTCTTCTATCTCAGGGGGTGCAGGCTGGAGGTCGACAAAGTCTGGTATATCCTCTTTGAGGTCAAGGACCTCGATCCCTTCGTCTTGCTCTATTTGAGTTCTGCCAGGAATTTCTTGTTCGGCTGATAGTGGTTGCATGCACTGCTCTGCCAACAGGTTTACTTTGCCAGCAGCTTCAAGGGGCGAGTGGATTGCCTCAGTCCCTGCTGAGGAGATTGCAGTCACCATGGGCTGGCGATCATTTGTCATTAGAGTGGCTTTGTAGCTCTCTGGCACAGGATGAAGAGATCTTGGTCCCTTGAGCCACCATGCCCCCAGGGCAGACGACCATTTCTCTTCTAGCAGCATTTGTTTCTTGACCAGGCTTGGGGGAGGCTTCCCTGACTGGTTCGAGAAGTGCTGACATCATGAATAAAGGAGGGCCACCGGCGGGAGGCCACTCTGCTTCTTCCACCTCTTCAGCTTCACTGCTGCTAGCTGTGTCAAATTTGGCCCGAAGAGCCGTATCTTCCGAGTAGACCTGTTCCCAACAGCGGCAAGGGAACGTAGCCTCGGTTCCGGACATCCCGACTGAGCTGGCTGAAAGCTTTTGACTTCTGTCGGCTGTTGATCAGTGTCTGCCCCCAGTGGGTTATCCTCCACCGGGTGAAAAGCAGAGATGGTGTCTACTTCATAACGCCCACTATAATATATTCTTCGAGGGTGAAACCCAATCTCGGATGCTGAGTGACACGCCTCATTTCTTTGTCTAGGCTTGGAGGATACCATAGCTTCTAGAATGCTTCTTTCCTCTTGCGAGGTTGGCCGGAAGGGATGTGCTGCTTCTGGAACATCTCGGCCATTTGATTTGTTATGAATGTCAACCCCTGTATAGGTATGGAGGGGTTGTTTATATCTTCGGGCAAACGACAATCAGTGTCTTCCCGTGTAGGGTGTTCTTCAGCTGTATAGAACATGCTGCTAGGACCACCCATCTGTGCCACCTCCCATGCTTTGAGGGGCTCGACAGTGGTATGTTGAGGTTGAAAATCGGCTTGGTAAGACCTTCGGGGATCCCGATGTAGTCGTGCAGTTGATCAACCCTGACTTTATTAGTTTCGGGATAGATGGCGGGAGGCGCTATCCGGCCCACATCCCCGGTGACAGTGATGTGTGAAACCACCTTGGGCTCGACATATCCTCGCGGCGGCGGAGGGAACCATTCTGTTTTGGAAGTGCCTTTTATTGTGCTAGAAGAGGTCTTGACTGCAGGGGCCTTTTGTGACCGTTCCGCATATAGAGGAGTATCTGCCAAGTGGCATTCGAACACTTTGAACGGTGGAGATCAGCAAATACTCTCTCCTCCTTCCCATCCAGGCTGTATTTGATGCATTGGTGAAGCGTGGAAGGTACCACCATATTCTCATGTAGCCAAGGGCGGCCAAGCAGCGCCTTGTATGAGGTGCGGGAATCAATGACATGAAATTGCACCTTGGTGACAAAGTCCGCTAGGGTGAGTGTGAACTCTACTACTCCTAGCGATACTTCGCACTTCTGATTGAAGCCGGCGATACGCATGTCCCCGACCTTCTGCAGGTGCACATTGAAATAGTGCCTCTCGTAGATCCTGTAGGGTAGAATGTTAACAGCTGCCCCGGGGTCTACGAGGATTCTGTTCAGTTCTCTGCCATTTAGATGTCCCCTCATATAGAGAGGCCTGTTATGACTGGCGGTGGGGGGTAACATGTCCTCCTGTGTGAAGGTCATGCTGGCTTCTGGCAGCACCTCAGCTAGGCAGGCTTCATATTGGGCTGGCGTCTGGAGAGCGGCAATGATTGCTTGTCTAGTCTCGTCACTGAGAGAGAGAATTTCCCAGACAGTGAATCTTGCCGGGAGCTTTTTAGTAGCTTGACCACCCGACTTCCAGCTCGGACATTGGATAGCTTCATTTCATCCGCCCACTTGGGCCTGGAGGCTGTTTGGACTGCGGCCCCTGACGGACCTGCTTCATCAGACTCGGAGGTTGTACCTTTTGCCCGGGGTTACCTCCTGGCTGCTCTACGCTGGCTACTGTCGGCCGAACTTCTGTCTCTTCTGGCAATCCGGGAGATTGCTGGAGCTGCGGGTGATTGTCCCCGGTCGTTGGTTCATCCTCCCAGCATGGCATCTTCCCTTTTGACATCTTTATGAATTCCAGAAATGAAGGAGCGTGAGTGCTACCTCCACTTTGGTCATACAATCCTGACGGAGGAGGGATCTGAGCTCCCCTGACCTCCGGAGGGGGTTTCTGGTAGGGTTGCTCCCTCTGAAGATAATATTATGGTTGGCGGGCGGCTGACGCCCCCACCTTCGACCCGACCGGGTCGCATGTGCAGCAGCTGTGGCTTCAACCTGGCTTGCTTCAGTGGCGGGTGTGAAGCAAATTTCTTCCTCATCCTCTTCACTTGGCAGATTGAACAGAGCAGAAGGGTGTTGCAAGAGAGTGTGAGCGACGTCACGCGGTTCGGGGAAGAGCGAGAAGACGCGGAGCGCGCGCGGGCTCCTCTTTTTTTGTTGTTTGTTTGCTGCAACACAGAAATAAGAGAAGAGAGAGAAGGGGCCACCACGGGAGATTGCTCCGGCGGGGCGAGCGGGACAAGTGTGATATAGCAAGATATGGGGGTTAAACGGCCATAACGGGAAGTGACTCGCCGCGGCCTCGGGGGACAGGAATGGTGCAGAAATTAAATAACAAGAATTGAAACGGCCATTGGGGAAGTGACTCGCCGCGGCCTCGAGAACATAAATAGATAAGAATATAACGTATAAGAACGTGAATTTAAACGGCCATTAGGGAAGTGACTCGCCGCGGCCTCGAGAATATGAGCAGAATATAACAGAATATAAAGAGAATATAAGAACGAAAATTTAAACGGCCATTGGGGAAGTGACTCGCCGCGGCCTCGAGAACATGAATAGATAAGAATATAATATATAAGAACGAAAATTTAAACGGCCATTGGGGAAGTGACTCGCCGCGGCCTCGAAAACAAGATGTGATCGCCAGGGGCCGAAAGACCCCAAAATAAGAAAGTGATCGCGCCTACCTCAAGAGCGGGATGGCGGGTTGCTTCTTCCTCTTCCTCCGGCCGGCCGACGGAGAGGGCTTTCCTCGGCTACCCTTGCAAAACAACGACAAACAAATGACAAGTGGATTAGAAAGATGGAGATGTAGTATTCAAATCCTTGCGATAAAAATAATGAAATGATGGCAAGACACACACCTGGTTGGTGTTATCTTTTAAACCCCTCTCGGACTCGAGTAGGAGAAAATGAGATGATGGATGTAAGAAGTGTATAAGAAAAGGCGCCCTTATAAAGGGGGATAGGAGATGCAAGATGATGAATGCAAAAGAACTACGAAGAAAAGGAAAGAATTGGCTTATTGGATGTGCCGATGGTGAAATCCGGCGGAGCTCCGGCAGCGTGGGGACGACGTGGAAGCGCGGTGGATGAAGACGACCTTCCTCTCGCGAGTGTGAGCACCCGAGAAGCCGGCAGAACCTCCACCTACAAAGAACCCACGGGTTAGAAAATGACTCCGTAGCTCTGGGCTCCGGCAGCCTATCGGATCACTTCGAAGCTCTCCAGAACTGAGGGGGTGGGCCTCTATTTATAGAGCTCCGGAGGGTGGAGGCGTCCAGGACCCTGGACACCTCCATCAGGGCCGAATTAATATTTTATTCTATTTTTTATATATTTTTTTGGAATACTTTTGTGGGGGCGTCCAGGGTCCCGGACGCCTCAAACAGGTCCACCGAAAACCGACGACGGTCGCACGCGGTTTGGCACAACGCGTGGTTTTGTGAGCGGCGCCTCGTGATTCAGAAATGGGCGCGTCCAGGGGCCTGGACGTCTTCAAAAATTTGGATTTTTTCACACACGACAAACCGTCGTTCGGTGGCCGGCGCCCGTGAGAGAGTTGATGGAGGCGTCCAGGGCCTGGACGCCTCCAAAATATATTATTTTTATTTTTCTTTTATCTTTTTATGCCAAAGCTGGCATTATATTTTTTTTATTTTTGTTTTTTATGGAGGCGTCCAGGGTCTGGACGCCTCCATTAATATATATTTTATTTATTTATTTATTTTATTTTTTTATGCCAACTGGCATTTTACACATATTTTTTATTTTTATTTTTATGGAGGCGTCCAGGGCCCTGGACGCCTCCCTTAATATATATTTTTTATTTGGTTTGGACCCTGAGAAAATAATAAAATGAATTAAAATATGGGGGCGTCCAGGGCCTGGACGCCCCCATTAAGACCCACCCGGTCCTCAATCAGACGTCGGCGGCCGCCCGTCAGACACCCTTCCTGATTCCGGAACCTCCTGATGCGTCTGACTGGTGTTGACGCTGTCCGAATGCCGTGACGGGACGATTCCGAATGCCGAAAAAGGCAGAAGAAGACCCAAGAAAAGGAAGCACTCGAGTGATTCGAAATGCGTAAGCCGTTGCGGGGCGTTGTATAGTAATATGAGACTTTCTCAGGAGACGTCAAGAATGGCGTGTCTACAGCTGCCCCGCCTTGGCGTCTGCTTTGCAAGGGAGCGACACGTAGTGGAATGGTATCGAATTGGAGTGAAATGAAGTTGGAGCGGACTGATAAGTTGATGCCAAGGTGTGATGAGACACGCTTTTGACGTTACTGTTTGGAATCTTTCCTGAAGTTTCAATGAGGCGACCTTGAAGAAGTTCTTTTAAATTTTGACGATTGCTTGGACGGAGATCAAATAAGGGAGGGTGAGATGTGCGCTCAGGCACGAAAAAGAGACCAACTTCTTGGTGTGGAAGTGCCTGGGTCATAAACTGGAGGTTTCACCTTTGGGGAGCGGTTACCAGCCAATGTGGAAGTGCTGCGGCCAAGGTGGGTCAAAGAAGGTCAAAAGTAAAGGAATATCTGAGGGTCTGTCCAAACAAGGGTCTCCTTTGGAAGAGCAGCGTAGGGCTGTCTCAAGGAAACTCAGTATTTCATTCGGAGTGGAATATCTCATATTTGTGGGAATTGAAACACAACGGCTTTCACAATCGAATCACTTGAATGATCTTCCGCAATAAATCAAAGTCCTATATGAATGCATGCTGGGTTTAAAGAAAAATTTAAAACAAACTAAAATAGAAAATAGCCAAGGATAATATTGTCAACTTGTTAAGAACGGGTCAGGATACCGATCCGGTGAGCCGACACTGGGCTGGGGCCCGTTTATCCGCGCACCAACTCACTGAATGGAACCGTCGTCCCCATGCTACCACAAATTAACGGCATATCCGTACAACCCAAATTCTCCCGGGATCATCATCGTTTTTCTTGAAGGGGAACTCAAATCCCAGATTCGTTCGGGCCGCAAGGTCCTTGACATGTTCTAGTAGCGTAGGTATCATATACTACGATGCATGACATGGTGGGACCAACCATTGAAAGGTGGGACAGGAGATAGGACAAAGATGTCTGTTAGTAAAACCTGTACAGGCCAGCATGGATCAATAACACATCAGAAAGTAGCAGATTTATAACAGAATCACACCACAATGGAAAGAAAATCTAGCCAAAATCCTGACACTGACTGCTGATGTGACATGTCCCGTCCTGTAGCGATCTTCCCTTCCTATAAGAACTCCCCTTAGACTAGTTCATTCAAATGCACCAAGGTGGGTTTTGGAAGCTCAGGAGAGGAAGGAGAGGAGAATCTAGAGATTTCAGGATGGAAGGAGAGTCTTCCCGCGTTATGAAGAGGAGCAAGCCTAGCAGCGAGATCAGGCGACTCTCCGACCTCGAGGGTCATCTGAGTGGGACGATCATGTCGCATATGGTAAGCTGATTCATTTCAAATTTTCCATGTGAACCTTATTCTTACTTCCTTCATTTCTTCTTTTTTCTTTTTCTCTTCCAGTCATATCCATTCTTCCCAGGCCCAAGGAAGTTTTCCAAACTGCCATGGCTTTCAAAGCTAACTTCCAACATCTCCATTGGCATGAGGGCCATACTCTCGAAGTGGCATCTGCAGGGGCTCCTTATTCACGCCAAACACTATGAGAAGATTCGTATGGATTGGGCGGCTATGGACGCACTAGTGGAGATCTGGCATCCCCAGACCCACACTTTTATCTTCCCGACCTTTGAGGTGACCATCCTCCTCGAGGAGGTGGAACTTCTGCTCGGATTGAAGAAATTTAAGAGTGACGGGAAGGTGAAGGCTATGCAGATGCTGACACGGGGGACTTCTGAAAGTGTTCTTGGAAGCTTCATGCCGCCCGACGCAGCCCGAAAGGTCCGTACTCAAAAGGGGATCGATCTCCAAAAGCTTGCGGAGTGGGTTATGGACGCCCTGAGAGGGTCACCAGACGATGACTATTTGGAGGGAATCATGAAGGGGTTCACCATTTGTCTGGCGGGTGCTCTCTTGTTTCCTTATACCGACAACATAGTGGAGGAAGACCAACTGAGTGCTATCCGCGGGATCTGGCGAGGGTGGGACCCGCCGTCCTTGCCTATCTTTACAGCGGCCTTACTGCCTCGAGCATGGGTAAGCCTCCTTTTGGTTGCGCACTTGTCTTAAATTGCTGGCTTGATCTGCACTACAAATTCGACCACCGCGAGGGAATGCCAACTGCTTCGAAGCTTTTCCAACAAAGCCCACTTCACCACATAGCCGACGTGTTAGGCTTCGGTGGTACTGTAGTGAACCGCGTTCCGTGGCTGAAGAAACGTGAAGATTGGCGGTCTCACTTCCGCACCGTGACACAAGGCTTCTTTACTTGCGCACCGGCATGTTTGCTTTCGCTAGATCTCCTCATGAGGCCTTCTCCCGAAGTTGATCTTCGACTGATCGGCGCGACCGAGTTCGTCCTTTATAATGCGCATCGGTGCTGCCTCCAGATTCGCATCCCACGCCATTCGTTCCCGCCACCGACTGGCATCGTTCCTTTGAAGAAAAGGGAGTTGGGCACTGAAGCGGACGCGAAGGAAGCGAAGGCCATTAAAGCTCCCTGGAAGACAAGTGTTGCGGGAAAGGCCTTAGCGCACGTGGTGGAAGAATGCGAGCCGTGGAGGGCTTATGTAACCGAACTGGGGAAGTTAAGGCCTAAGGCGCCTAAGCCCCTGATGTAGCTCACTCTGCTTTTTTGATGGAATAAAATCTGGTATTTGGCAGTTTTGGACCAGTTCCGTTAATTATTATCTTTTTTGTGGTTTTTATTTTTCTTTATGTTTTTATTTTAGTTTGGATTATATATACTCTTATCTTTTTTACTTTTATTATATATATACACTTTTTTTTGAAAATTTTTTATTGTGGGGGCGTGCAGGGCTGGACGCCCCTATTTTTTATTTCTGATTTTTAAATTTTTTTTTGATTTGGGGCGTCCAGGGGCCTGGACGCCCCATTTTTTTATTTTTGATTTTTTAAAATTTTTTGATTTGGGGGAGTCCAGAGGCCTGGACGCCCCTATTTTTTTTATTTTTGATTTTTTTTAATTTTTTGATTTGGGGGCGTCCAGGCGCCTGGACGCCCCTCAATTTTTTTGAATTTTGAAAAATAAAAAAAAAGTGGGGGCGTCCAGGCGCCTGGACGCCCCAAATAAGGTAACTTCTATATATAAGTGCTGACCCCCCCCCCCTTTTGCTCATTTACTGTTCATTCTGACGACCCAGTCACCTTAGACGACCCATTCTTAGTCCCAATGGAGCGAGAAGGATCGAGCCAGGGTCCACAGAAGCGGAAACGACGGGCTCGTCGTCCGAGGAGGCTGAGGGATGATGCCGAGGAGGCTGCTGCGGCGGAGGAGATTGCCGCGAGTGAGGAGGCTCTTCCTTTGGCCTTGGAGGCTGTAGTGGACGCTGGCGACGCGGCAGAGGACGAGCACGATCCGGTAAGCCCCTTAGACCTCCATTCTATTAGTTCACTGGGTTAAAAGGGCGGACGAGAGGCTGTGTGAAGAACGCCGGTGTGAGGGAAGGAGGCGTCCAGGGGTCTGGACGCCTCCACATTTTCTTTTTCTTTTTATTTTTTTTTTGTTTACGAAAATAATATAAATATAATTAAAAATAAGGAGGCGTCCAGGACCTGGGACGTCTCCATGATAATATATATATTATTAATATATTTTTTGTTTTGGTTTTTAGGTTTTTAAAAATAAAAGAAAATAAAGGAAAAGGAAAGGAGGCGTCCAGACTGGACGCCTCCAAAAATAAATATTTTTAAAAAGAAAAATAAAGTAAAATGAATAGTATATACAGTGTTATTGTTTATTATTATTCATGATGCTGATGTGTTCTCTGTTGGTTTTGTGGTGTGCAGGGCGTGATGAAGGGACGGATCAGCTGGTCCCTAGTGGTGGCAGCATACCGTGGGCTGCCGGACTTCCAGAGGGCGCGTGTGGACGCCATGGGCTTTGGAGCTTTCCTTAGGATCGAGCCCTTCCGGCTCGACCTTCCTCTTATCCAAGCACTGAGGGAGCGGTGGCACGCACCGAGCCGGGCGTTTCTGATGCCCTGGGGACACATGGTGCCGACACTAGAGGACGTGGCTCGGATTACCGGACTACGAGTTGACGGAGAGGCAGTCAGCGGGGTCACCTACCCCGACTACCGAGAGAGTGCCCTGGACCTGCTGTGGTTAGAGACGAGCGTGACTGATAGAGACAGCAGGGTAGTTGGCCGAGTGGAGATCATGGAGGCACTCGGATTCGTCGACCCGCGCCAGCGGGTTAGCGAGACTGGAGCGGAATTCTTGGCTCGACTGGAGGGGGATGCTCGTGCAGCTTTCACCCACGATCCGAGCGAGAGGGAGCTGGTGGATCTAGACCTTCGGAGGTTTCTTTTCTTCTTCCTGGGCCGCCTTCTGCTGGGGACGAAGGGGGACGGCATCCACTGCCGCTTCCTCGGGATTCTGGCGGACCTGACAGAGTGGGGCACTACTACGCGTGGGGAGCGCTCTTGCCCATTTGATTGCTGATCTCTCCCAGACTTCGAGAAGGAGACGACAGTCAGCGGTTTCGCAACTTTTCTCCAGGTAAACATTTTATTTATGCATTCCCACAGTTGAATATGCAATTATTGTACTAATGATGTATGATGGATGCAGGTGTGGAGCTATTACTATTTCCCGATGGGGAGGGCTAGGCATGGGAACAGGAGGCCGTGCCTCTGCGCGGCGGTGGAGGCCGGTCGTGGTTGCAGCACCCCACGGCTACCAGCTGGCATCACTTCGTCGGGAGCTGAGCGAGTATCCCGAGGCCATGGTATGATGCGTATGATTTTTTTGTGTTTATGCATGTGACTGAATGGTAACTAACATGATGTATGTATGGTGATGCAGGTGGTGTGGAGACCCTACCTGGGCATGGGCGACGCTGGCCAGCCTTGGGTTGTAGCGGGTGTTCCTCGTTTCAGGCGGGACGTGTGGGTCCATTGCCTGAACGAGATCGAGCCGCTTCGGCTGAGGCTGGTTATGAGGACGTTGGGGCTGGCCCAGGAGTGGGTTGATGTAGAAGAGCCGGCCCGCATTGGGCGGAAGACCAAGGGGAAGGCGAAGGTTGTGGACTGGCGTACGCGCTTCCCACACAGTACCAGACTGGCAGCAGGGCGGGGTCCTAGTGGTGTCCCATGTATAGGACAGCACAGACTACATGAGACGGTACCGAGCTACGTAATGGGGACCGCCTCTTCCTTGGTGGTATGGCAGGGGTAAGTGAAATGAGAATGCTTCACTCTTTTATATGTATATGCATGTGGTACTAACTTACGTGCAATGCAGGATGCTCGTGATACCATGATCGCCGACCTGCGGGCCCAGTTGGCGGACGCCAGGCGACAGTTGGTGGCCATCCGACAGGAGTTGGAGATCCTGGTGAGTTTATGTGATACATTTTTTTTTGACCTGGATTTTTGATGCTTAGCCTTTGACTGACGTTTGCCCCGTGTTTCAGCGGGCCCACCAGACAGCGGCAGTCGGGACGGCTGGTGGAGCGGGTTCCAGTTCGCGGGCCCTCCTCCGGAGGTTTCTGCCCTCCAGGAGCAGCTGGCGTATGCGGTGGCTCGGGCTGAGGAGGCCGAGCGTGACCGCGAGCTCGAGTGAGCGCTTGCCTGACCTTGACTCTCTTCTGGCTGCTTTCCTTCTATCACTTTGTTCTCTTATGGTGCATGCGTCCTTTGACAGGTGGCCGAGATTCGAGAGGCCCTGGCGCGTGCTGTTCGTGCCGAGCAGGAGCGCGACGCTCGGGTGGCGGAGCGTGACACCCGGATTGCGGAGCGTGACGCCCGGATTGTGGAGTTGGAGGAGGAGCGTCGACGGGAGGCTGAGGAGCTCCCTCGTGACGTGCTGGATCTGCGGATGAGAGAGAGAGAGGAGAGGGAGAGAGAGAGGGAGGAGCGACAGCGGGATCAGACCGAGAGGAGGGATCTGGAGGCCCAGCTGCTGGAGCTCCGACTGAGTCTCGGCACGGGGGAGGGGAGGCTTCGGGAGAGCGAGGAGCGGTACCAGAGGGCGAAGGAACGCGGGGCGCGACTTCGTCAGTCTGGTTCTTTTTCCATGGGTAGCTACCTGGTCTCTTCGGCCGAGGAGCGTCGTCGCGCCTTCGAGGCTGGAGTGCCACCGCAGGGCGAGGCGAGCACGGCTTCTCAGGGTTCGCAGAGGCCCCCTAGGGATCCCCGGCAGAGGAGGGAGGAGAGAGATGACCAGGAGGGTGATGGTGAGAGTTAGAGAGTTGCTTGTACACATCACCCTTCTCACTGTATGATGTACTTTCAGCTATTATATGAAATGAAAATGGCTTTCTTGTGTTGTGTGTACTTTTCTCTCTCCACACTTTCTTCTTTGCACTGAGTTGTCCTTCAAGGCACGCTCCACGAGACCTTGCCTGAACAGCGGGAACTACGCTTTGCACGGGGGATTCTATTTCCTTTCTCCTCCTTTTGGGCGCGTCCAGGCGCGAGGACGCGTCTTAGTCCTTGAATTCAAATTTAATGCATCGGGTGGCCTTTCTTCTCCCGTGCCTTACCCGCAAACGAGCCCGCCTTCTGTCGAAACTCGCTTGCCCCCTTTTCGTCTTCCTCCTCTTTTGATTGATGGAGTTCGGTGGGCCCGATCATGGTGAAGGTGGAGAGGGACGAGGAACTCCTAGCCCGAGGAGGGACGCGCCAGAGCACGGAACGGCGTCCATGGAGGAGCAAGGGCCGCTTCGTTCCCCCGAGGGACCCGAGGGGCCCGATGGCGCGGGAGGAGGTGAACACGGTCCGGTAGGTCCTCGATCTCTTCCTCTTTAATTCATTTTGGTTTTGAAGCGAGCCGTGCGAGGGGGGAAAGGGTTCGGCGAGTGTCGCACTTAAATGATGGACGCGTCCTAGACAGGGGACGCGTTCTTTTTGACTGATATGGGACCCCTTTCTTGGTGCAGGACATGGCAAGGACCCTGGGTCTGGCCGATGAGTGGGCGAGTGCGGACGAGCCGAGCCGCGTCAGGAGGGAGAGTCGCGGCAAGGCGAGGCTCGAGGACTGGCCCGTACGTCTCCCTGGACAGCAAGGGGGTGTACTGGTGCAGGACAGTGCCGACTTCCTGCGGCGGCAGAGAGAGAGTTACGCGGGGCTTCCCCAAGCTGGGGACACGCGTGGCATCGGCGGCTCGCGCGCCCAACTGTCACAGACTAGGCGGCAGCTGGCCGTCGCTCAACATGAGCTGTCGCTCCTGGTAAGTTACGTGCCGCACTTTTAAACTCAGATTTTGGAGTTTCACTGACGGCCGTTGTTTATTTTGTTCCAGCGTGCCCA